>JAMBLF010000513.1:0-245391 GCA_030578115.1 Leucoptera coffeella
AAAACCTTCGCGAGAGCGAATACCAATGCAGTATGTTTTCGAACCAATCACTAGTCCAAACTATTGATCGCAAAGTTATCGAATTTCAACATTTCTAGACTTCTATCACAACAAAGTTAGAACAAATAATGGGTAGCAAATATCCGAATTCTAAGAAAAAACGCTCGCTTGCAATTTCGTAGCTGGCTGGATTCTCCAAATTAAAGAGAGGTAACTGAATAAATAATAGAAAACGTTTTTATGTATTGTATCTGTGTGCAAAAGAGATGAATAACTACTTTTAATTCACAAGTTAAACTACTTACTTAATTTACTATGTATTATAAGTATTTTTTAGAGCTTAAAACGATTTAAAATAAAACTGCTCATGTCCTTAGCGGACGTATTGATACCACAAGAATACCGATGAGTGTTTATTACCCTTGACGTATAGTCTACATGAGAATAAATTATTAATTTTACTATTTCACTCAATGTTCATTATATGATTAAGCGATCGATTGGAACAGGAACAATAACTTATCAAGATTATCCCTTAAATTAGTTAGTTCAATGTAAAATAATCTTATTTTTGAAAATTTTATTACATGATTTTATGAAACGGTACATGATACTCTCAGAAAAAAGGCCAATGCCTTCTGCTTAAGTTAATGGAAATAATCCAATAAATGTTACATTCGCTGACATAAAACATTGTGACAGCCCTAACTGAGTACTGAGGAAAGTCTTATTTGAATATTGATGGAAAGATACATACGATGTCAATAATAATAAATATGTCCTATTTCGCCGATGTACGGCAAACATGCAAGTAATGGAGCCGCTTGAGTAAATACTCATTTCCTTGTTCGATACTTTCGTATTCGTCAATATTGAGGCAAAAGTTACTGGTAACCCGTAGGACACGTACTCCTATGTAATGTAAGAAAATTGTCTCACTTAACTAATCATTTGTTTTAGCAAAGACTAATTAATATGTTATGTAGCCTAAGCTAGATAAAAATTGATAAATAATAATTACTTTCAGCGATCATTAATGTCACAAGCAATCTTACGTAATAATCTTTGGTTTTGTTTACAATTTAGTGTTTACCATAAAACTGAACATACATATAGCAATTCACTTGAGTACCGCAATGATTGTTTTTTATATACTAGTTTTGTATAATGTTTTTTATATTATACTTTCAATAAACAATGACATGACTTAAGTTAGTATTATACTGTATTAAACCTATCTGGGCAATCTAACAGGACCACAACGTATATATTTTCCATTACAAGCCTCATGTTAAAGCTTTCTATTTCCCTTCCAGTTTCATCTACTGGTACAGAGGTGACCAAGTGGTGAACTACGCTCAAAGAGGCGGCATCAACGTGGAAACGGAGCAAAAGACCAGAACAAGCCGGTTGCTGATTGCCAGGGCCTCGCCCCATGACTCTGGCAACTATACCTGCGCACCTAGCAGTTCAGGTAAGAGCTTAGAGCTTTTATTACTTAAATCCTCCGTTTGACGAGCTCTGTGGCGCGATTTATTTACTTCATTAGTAAAAGTGGAAATTCAGAGACATTATAAAAAACCTTTAATTGTATTCTCTGTAGGCGTAAGCGTCAGTTTACCACAATTTACAGCTTGGTCTCTCTTTTGTAGTTTAAGTTATACTATTGTAAAAGACATCTGGGTCAACGATGTTGTATAAACAATTATTTAATTTACTAAGTTTAATGTTATTAACTTTAATCTCTTGTTTATATGTTTATAGATAAAAAAAATACATCTTATCGATTACCGTTATATTAATAACCGATGTTGTGACAGTTACGATATGCTATATTGGTGACAGGCTGTTCTCGTATTGACTAGCAAATTTCAATAACCTCGGTTATATAACAATATATAACAACATAACAATATATTTGCTTCAAAAAATGGTACAGTGACTGTATAATTCAATACTTAACAAACTTATGTAGTGACATGACTGTACGAGAACCACATTTTAGTTAGTCAAGGGACACAAAATAGTGAGTTCTCAACGTGACAGAGACAGATTGACTTACCCGCGTAGAACACTTCCTGAACGAAAGTCATTTAAGCTTCACTAAAAAGTCTACCAGCTGATATGTTATTGTCCTCTAATAATATACTAGAAGGTATTTGAGTGATTAGTTTCACAATTTGTTCAATTTTCTGTTCCTTGGACATTATGGATCTCATTTTTAACCCACAGTATGAAACTTTGAATACCAAAAACCTACGTTTTGTTTTCAAAAATTTAGAATTATGTATGCACATACATATCACACCTGATTCCCTGTAGAAGGGTAGACTGAGATCACGGAGTCTTGATCCTGAAGACCACTTTCACTTCATTGACACTCATACACTTCCTCATACACACTCTGCTGTCATAGGTACTTCTAACGTCACCCTTTTTCAATATGGCGTCTGCCTGACTGTCATATGTCTTTCATTAAGTATGTGTTATGAATTATTCAGGGAATTATACAGTTAGAAACAAAACTCAAAATGTGGCTCATTAGATACATCATATCCAAGTCTCATACCATCTAAACTATTTTTTTATTTGTTCCCAGAATCGGCCTCCGTAATCGTCCACGTGTTAAGCGGGGAGCGTCCAGCTGCAATGCAGAGCTCAAGCTCAACGCCCCCTGGCGTCAGCCATTTTGTTTTCAGCGCCTTAGTGTCACTGACAGTGGTAGAACCTGTTCTCTCTACCATAATACCTAACCTAGCTTTAACTCATCACTATATCTTTAGACTAGCGAATCTTCTAGGCTTCCGACACTCGTTTACGAGATGATATTAGTAAGGGAGGATTTTGTTTTGTAGACAACGAAGTTTTGTGTAAAATGTGTTAAAAGTTTTCGTGTAATGTTTAAGGTGCTGACGGTTTATTTGGTGATTTCAAATGCCAAATTATGTGTGGTAATGTTCTACGCTTCTTGGTTTTAGATGAATGAGGAAATGTCTTCTAGGAAAGTCTATTTGTTTGTTAATATGATGTAAATTTGAAAAAGGAATAGTTGTATTCTTAATTGTTGCTCTTTCTGATTGGTGAATATTATGTTTAACGTACGTTGAAGTAAAATTATAATAAAACAGTAACAAAATCAAAGCTTCATTTATCTTTATTCCTAATTTATTTATCATAATATTATTATTATAATATATTATATAATATTTTCAAATATAACATCTATGGATTGGTATAATATATAATAGTTTATATCATATAAAACAATGTTTAACCTTGATTTATGAGCAGCCCAAAATATTCATTGCTTTGGGCGTTTTATGCGGAAGGATGATGCTAAACTTAAGTTTTGACAGTTTTCTGATGGACAGGTAAAGTTCAGGATGAGCCGTGGGTTAATCAAGTTAGACTTATGACGCATAAGTAAGGACATTACTGGATAAACATTATAAGTATACGTATATCATTATTAAGAGTTTTGTGGCAGTAAGGGCAAGTTAACAATGTAAAGCCATACGTTAAATCCCGAAAGTAAACCTGTTGTTTCTACTAAGATAGCCTCGGATAGAAAAACTGACAATAACCAGCGGCTTCTTAAGCTGTATGTTGTAATATTGAACCAAACAAACATTATTAAGGTAATTTTGAATTCTTCTTTTGCTAATAAGCGATAACTCCATAACTGATTCTTAATACCCAACATAAGCGAATTCATACCTCTAATATAATCTTGTACCAGAAACTTCTCGCGCAATATCTCTCATCATATTTCATCGTGGTTAATTTGAGAACGGGACCCCTAATGTGTCCAAACGTATCTTCCCCGGAGAGTGATTAATCTCACTTGTACAGTGGACAGTAAAACTTTCCTCGCTTTCACGAAATGATTAATTGAACCTCCTGAGGATTTCTTTACGTGACTGCCCGAATATATACATCGGTGCTCGCAATTAAGGCTTAGGGATTCTATGGTTTCTGAAGGGTTTAGACGGCGATTGGGATGATATAAAGACTAGTTATTACTTAGTTATAAATGTAGACATTGATGTAACAATTAGTTATTATTTTGGTTTTGTAGGATCACTGTGTCCTACATGAAAAGAGGAAGCTTCCTACCTGGGCAGGTGTTCGTCCAGGCTATTGGCCTGAGTTGGAAATTTGTATATATCTTGTTTCCGATAAATATTTCGCTTGCGCGTTCTAGGAATTGATTTGTGTGCAATTATTATATATTATTCTTGGCGGCGTCATCTGTGGTAATTATGTTTAACTAATTGCAACCTAGGTTTACTTAGGTTTCTCTGTGTGTCTGGCGCTCTAGAGGTCGCCACAGTTTGTTACTAGGAAGTATGCTTAGGAAAAAAACCTGAATTAGTGATTCATTAATGTAAGTTTTTAATAAATTTAATGAGACATCAATGTTTAATTGTCTTCAATAGCCTTTGTAAGTACTGATCAAAAGAGAAAGTTTTCGTTAATAAGTACAGCCTTTGATCTTTTATAATAAAAAACAATTAGTTTCTTTCAATCTATTGTGAAACACACAGTTCGTTGGTTCGGATGTGAGGCTTCAATCTCATACAAATGATTAAATAAAATTTAACTACTAAAATTTATTAATAACATATTGAAAATAGTTTGCTCTTTTACAATAATAGGTTGCCACTCTCACTATAGAACTAATGAGTATTGATTGACGTGTTTAACGAGGCAATACAGTTCACATTATAATTACGGGAATAGATATGTTTGTTTCCCACACAATTAAATCAGTATGGTCGAATCAAAGTCAAATGTTTGCATGATGTTTATATATGTATGTTTTCATACATACAAGTATAACACATTAGTTAATAATAATAACAAAGATAATCCTGTATATAAGAATAGTACAAACGAATATATTATAATAATACATACAAAAAACACTAGTACTACCCTACGCTAATATTATAATTTAAATTAATAGTACATTTGCATACGACCTTAACCTCTCATCTCAGAAAATCACGAATGAACAACAACTATACCGGAGCCCCAAGCCAAGTGGCATAACGCTAAGTTCAACATTCAGTTAAAAACGTATGTAATCTGTTTAGAGATATTACGTGACTTACCAATTACATACATACAGATCACGCCTGATTTCCTGTACAGGGATAGGCAAAGATCACGGATCCCCATCTGTCCCGATTTTTCTGACTTTCGCTTCATTGACAAATGAAATAGCATATACGTCCATACACGTCCTTTAATCACTTTCGAGGTGGACAGAACCTCTATAATTACTCCTAGGTCACATTTTAGCATGATTATTGATCGTGGTGATGTTATAATGAAGCATTGGTGAGAGGCTGCTAGCCTATCATTCAATAAATTCTATTTACCCCTATGCACTCAGTCGCATCATAGGACATGCCGGGAAGAACAGCACCTAGTTAACATTCTGTTTACGTTCCAGACTAGCACAGAACTATTAAATAATAAAGGCACAGCCCCTTCGCAAGGGACCCTTAACTGGTTATCAAACAACCCACAAGCCAAACGCGTAGTAGGTTTTCCAAATACAATTCGCACCAACATCGGAATAATCCCGTTGTAAAGCGACAGAGCCATTAGCATGAAATGGCTATTTTCGCTGCAGGCAAACGTACTTGCGGTCCCGAGCTACATTTTTATTCCGCTCTAGAATAACATAAATCCTTGACGGCCGCTGTTGGGAATTTCCTTAAACAGAATAATGTTTGTTGACGCAACGCGAGCTTAGAAGCTAATTCTGTTTAGAGGTTTTTTTTCGTTAAGGGGTATGACAGATTTATCAGGAATACTGTCAAGGCATAGTTTAGTTAAAGCTCGATTCATGAAAAGCTGGATTGTTTTCAGTCGCGTTTAACGTTCAATTTGCAATAAAAACAGTAAAATTAGATCGGTAGAGAAGTAGTAAGAGAGAGGTAATAAGTCATAAAAAACAGTACAATTCGTTAAACGGTAGAGTCATAATAAGGTTTAAGTCATAAGTTTTTCACATCATGTTAAACTTGAAATTGTATTGCCTACTTTACCTTTTAATTCTTACGAAAAGATATATATTCCAAGCCTTTACTACAAGTGTGTACGCTAAAAAATAAAACAAAATTACCCAAAGTTCAACTACTAACAAGAGCTAACATCGGCTACTTAAGTGTGTTATCGTGTACCGTTTCACGTGAGACTGGAAGTGTATCGACAGTCTGTGTGTAGTAAGTCTATAGATTTTCCGATAAAATAGCGAATGTAACCTACAATCTTCTACAATTTTATGCAAATTGTATGATAGATTTGGCTTCATTTGCAGTAAACACACCTATTCGACATTCTTAGCTGCTTGTTTAGAAATTTTGGTTATCAATCAATGGCTTTGAAGAAATCACTTTCATATGTTTAATGAATATCTTACGTATTAATAAGTTTGATCAGTCAATTACTTATTTTTCAATGCGTGTTAAAAGAGGGATAATGATTTATCAGCCAATAGTTTTATATTCTGCATGAACCATCCTATGCAAATTTTGTATGTTTATACCAAAAAACAGTATCATACAAACTCTTCCTTTTAATGAAACGGTCCACAATAGTTTCGAAATAATCAAATTAGATTGAACGTTCGCTTCGCGTGCCACTTTTGTGTTGGAGTTAACGAGCCAGCCTTCCAACTGCGGAACCCGTGTATTGTAACAGAGGCTTAACACGCCAGTACTTCTGCTTCAACTTGACTAAGGGCGGGTTTCAAAGCGCCTTGTTTATAATATTGATAACGGAGTTAGTGATAAGGGTGATATACGTCCTCTGTTTGCATTGGAGCTACGTTAATTGACGTAAGAAATGCGCATAGCTGAGTAATTACTGTCGTTGTGGTCAGGTTTGACATAATTGAAAGTAGTTGTATTTTACCTGACATATCGTTACATACAACTAAGGTTTTCTAAGATAAATTACGAAATATGGTGGCTATTCAAACTGATATTTAATGTATCTTATCTTTGTACACAATAGTGTGAGTAAGAATCTGTGGTACTCTTTGTTTAACATTTATTTTCGATAATCAAGCATTGAATTTGTTAGTATGTGCATAATATAATGGAATCTCTATTTTCGGGCTACCCCAAAGTCTTTACAGAACATTGTTTCCAAGACCATCGATAAAAACGTTCATACAAATAGCACATTTCATTTACTTAGCTGCTACAATAGCACAAGCATTAAAATTTAACTTATTTGTTAGCATCAGACAGAAATGAGTATGAAGCTCCTTATTTAAACAAGTCGGCTTGTCTAACTGTTCAGCGTTCATAAACTTTTGAATGCAAATTGCACGAGGTATTGCAATTAAACACTCATGTTTTTAGACGCGTCTTTTATATTCGTAGTTAATTACTACGGCTTAAGGTTTGTATTACATACATACGTAAATATTACGACTTTTTCTTTACAGAGAGGTAGGCAGTTATCATGGATATCCATTTGTCTGTATCCTGACTGACCACTTTCGCTTAGTTGGCATTTGTACCTCCTCATAAACTTTGTCGTAATACTGATAGTATAGACTTTTTATAATTGTTTCCAATCACGATGGCAAGCAAAGTTTTATTATCATCATCTATGCAGTTGTGATCAGGTTTATTGAAAGCTTTACTTAATGCAGATATAGGCCTAAAAAAGGAATAAATGTCCAAATATAATCCTTGCAACCTATACCCATCCAAATTTAGCATCGGAAAAATGCTAATGGAAAATCCGCCAAAAATTTTGTTAAATTTTGGTTCACTTGAAAAGCACACCTAATTAGTGATCAAAGTGTTTTTTATATCTTCTTCATGAGGAAAAAATATTTATTTACTTTCGTGGGCGTTCTGCAGAGTAGGGATTCTAAACGATTAATACATACATGATTTTAGGTATAGTAATGAGCTAGTTATTTTTAAATACTCGCAATTTATACTCATTTTATTCACTATGTGAGACCGGGTCATATCACGATTAATTATATATAAATTTATAAAGATATCTGATTACCAGATACTTGACCCAGTTGCATAGTAATGAGCTTTTAGATAAAGTAAATGTCAATGGTGACTACAGAATTACTACGCAGTTGTGGAGATGGACACCTCAACGTTTGAATACCTCGCAAGGGTAAGTGGTCGTAAAAGTGTTTGATAGTCTACATGGCCCAAAACACAATTTTGTTTGAGCTATATATAGACTTAAATATAATGCTAACTAGCTGCCTTTCCGCCTGGCATGTCATTAGAGGCGACTAAGGGGTTAATGAAATCGGTTGGACAATAGGCTAGCAACCTATCACTATTGTTCCATTATGACATCACAACTGCTATGGTTATGTTAAAAAGTGCAGTGACCTAGGAGATATTTTTATGTCTCCAAGGTACAGTTCACCCCGAAAGTTATTGAAGGGACGTTAATGTATAAATATAATATTAACGATATTTTAGCACGTAAAAACTTCACTAAGACTTCCGTTGTTCTATTAAGCCGCGTAAATCGTTCACTCAAATAGCCATAGACTAATAATAGGGCATAAAAACCAGGCGTTCCCTTGCCATGAACTCGTTCAATTGTTCGTTCTGCCAGTCACTTTATTTCAATCAAGTGAATAAAGGGTGAAAGCCTACAACAGCCTTAGTAACAGCGGAGTTGGTATAAAGGAACTCATAGGACTCTTAGGCAAATAGCCTTAGAAAGACTTTTATCGATATTATAATAACTTGACCCGTGTTGAACTGGGACGTAAACTAAACTAAATAGCTACCATTCTTCCCAACATTATGACATGTAAGAAGTGACAAAGTGACTAGGAGTAAATGGGATCAATCGGGCGATGGGCTAACAATCTATAACCAATCTTCCATATGACATCACAACTCCCAATATTCATACTAAAAAGTGACCTAGATCTCGGAGGTGATGCCCGAATGGGATTGAATAACGTGAATGTATATGTATGTATGTATAACTTTATAATATACAAAGTTTTTTACAATACAAGTCATCGTTGCAGTCGGGTGCTGAGGTCATGGATACACGAATTCTACTAATCAGTATGTTATGTTAGTGGTCTTAGAGCTCAAATTAATTTCATTTTTATATACAACTTATAACATATCCTATAACTCTCTCTCTTTCCACTGGATCCCTCATGATTGAGGATCCTTACTCCTCTGGCAATGCTGGACTATGCTCTTGCATTGAAACCGGTCCTCCGCTAGCCGCATTGCACCACTCATGGTCATTCCCAGCTGGTTTAATCTGTAACTATATAAGAAGGCATGTTAGGCATGGGTCACTCGAAGCATGCATTTCAATTGATAGAAAGCACCTAACTTGATAGGTAGTGAACCTTATCGCCGTATACAGGCACTGGCTATAACTTATCCCGAAGGATAGGAAGGTTTCCTCACGATGTTTTCCCTCACCGTTAGTGACTGTAAATTATGTACGTAAATGAAAATACATTTTAAATTTCGAAGATGGGCACTCAAGCCTCTGACTACCCCGCCACAATAAAAAGGGAGTGTGTATTCACAAGACGTGAAGCGTATGTTGTTGTTGCTATATAAGAGTAATTGGAAAGAATAGTTTGTCTAAAGTATACATTTGCACTTTTTTAATCAAAAAACAAATTGAAAATATCTTGCAAATTGAAAATATTGCATAATGAAGTTTTTAATGAAACTACTACATTGGGGCTTCGTAAATTTTATGTAAAGATGCAATCTTTGCTAAGTTGGATCCGAATAAACAAATTTACAAATTCTAAATTAAAATCAATGATTTGGTCAAAAGTTTTTAAAGTTTCTCAATGATAAAACTTAACTCACAATTCACTTAGCAGATTCTGTTAAGTTTTCTGATAAGAACTGTTTTAACATTATGTTATCGTTGTTTATTTAGAATTTACGAAAGAAAAACTATAAAATTGTAAGTGTATACTGGAAAATTTAGAATTTATATTGGGTCTTATAAAATTTCGATGAGAAAAATCATGATTATGGCTACTCTTCTAACTAAATTCAAAGGATCATCTAGCTGACATTTTGAAAGGGATGTTGTAAGAGAAAAAAGAGGATTTTATTTATATATTTACGTATGTATTACATCCATGTGCAATGAATTTATTAACTTAGTTAGAAATTGCCTGGAAATTCACAACTCATAAAACTGTAGCTAGTTCTAAGTAAACCATATATACGTCACTATATGCTGTTGCAGCTAAGTGAAACTAGAGCTTGGAATGAAAAGTCGTCATATCAGCACTGGCAATCGCGAGCCAAAAATAGACGGAATGTCGACAGAACAAATAAAAAAGAACGTGTTTCGTCAAACTTACATACACACGTGTCTAAATCCTTGTGGAGTAGACTGTACCTCGAAAACATATTCTTTTTCATTCTTATTATAACCGTCGTGACGGCATTGATATGGTACATGGGTGACATGATATTGACATTATCTTATATCTTATATTATCTCCAAGTTTTCGTCAAAACGAATTAATTTTGTGAATGTATATGTATGTGGCTATGTTCCGTGCTAGTCTGGGACGTAAAAAGGATGCTAACTAGTAGTAGTACTTCCTGGCATGCCGTAGGAGGCGACTAAGGAACTAGGGGTAAATGTAATCTATAAGTCGATAGTCTATCAACCAGTCACCAATATTCCATATTATCCATTAATTATATTACCAATACTCCAATATATGTGTTAATCAGTGACCAAGATGTTTTCATGTTTTGAAAGGGATTAAAGGACGTCAAATATGTATGTGTTGGAGATAAGTTACTGAACCATCACTCAATACATTCCATCAACACTTAGAGTTAGTCGCCTCCTGCTACATAGAAAGAACGGCAGCTAATTAGCAGTTGAGTCACGCCCCAGACGGGAAGGCGCAATCAAATCCGTAAAATGTGTACCAAGAATACATAGCAGTGAGGTTATGTTTGTTGTAACACTCTAATTAGGTCAAAGCTCGCGGGGAGCCGAAATCTCTTAATAACCTGTCCTCGGCGCTTGTTAAAACATTGTAGGCGAGACTTGCTGTACTATTTCACTTACATACATATACATTCACGGCCTTTAATCCCTTGCGGGGTGGAAACAGTACTCAGAAATATAATATCTCCTAGGTCACTTTTGTGTGAATAATAGGGTTGCTGTGTCCTAATGGAACATTGGTGTGAGGTTGCTAGCCTATCATCCAATAGATTCTAATTACCCCTAGTCTTTTAATCGCCTCCTACGACATGCCGGGAAGAACGACAGCTAGTTGGCATCCTTTTACATTCCAGCTAGAACGGGACTATTTAGCACTTCATATTGTGTAAATTTCCTCTGCGAGAAATACTGTTTGATCCTCTCGGTGCAAGTCTTATTTCTTGAGTTTATTTTCGTGCATATATTTTAGTGTGACGAATTTCTGTGTACAAGACAAAGGTTGTTTGCTATAAAGAGACTACTTTAAGTATTCGATCAATCAGTTTTCATAGTTCTCTGCTGGGTATAGGCCTCTGCAAGGTAACGCAAAAACACGAACACACTTGGCCCATATCCAAATTTAAATACATACGTTTTAAGTAAAAAAATAAGACAAACAAACGAGTAAGATTTAATGAAATATTGGAAAACGGAAAAATTTTGCCGAAACCTTTTTTAATTTATACAAAAAAAGATTTTTCGACTTTTCCGGAAGCTTGCTTGTCCTGCTTGAGAAAAAGTTTGAAACAAGCTAATTCCAAAACTAACTTAAGAAAGCACTTAGCATGAATACCGACTTCATTTGAATTTCTGATATTTTCTTCCAAATTTTTTCAAACTTTATAATTTATTCGTGCCGTGTTATGTTGAATAACACGCTCTAAAAAGTCTTAAACTATCTTTAAAATATGGAAGAAAGCTCTCCAAAAAAATACGAAGACTTTTAAATAGTGTCAGAGCAAAATGACATAAAGATCATCAGAAGAAATCATATTGATTAGGATGGACATATCATTGACGTTTAACTTGCCGAATGCTTTTTGTATTAGACTGACATTTCTAATCGACATTTCGTGGACTCTCAACTCAGGAAAATAAGCTCTTAGAAAAGTGATAAAACGCTACGAGAACAAAAATAATATCTACATATGAAATTCACTTTGTAAGATCACGTAACTTAAAGTATGCGTAAGTTATACTTATACATTTTGTTCCATATTTTTATAGCGTTTTGCCTCTTGTATATAGATCTATAGGTTCTATAGGTTCGTATAGCGACATCTTTTGAGTGTTTTGATGCCATTAATTGAAAGAGGCAATATCACATTTATTTGATGAAAAACAAATCTTTTAAATAGTACCATTAATGTAGACACAACAAGAGAACAATTTACGTTCCAAAACGCTTTGCAGAACTTTGTTATGATATTAACAGTAGAGTAGGTTTTTATAATGAATCTCAAATGTGAGTTGTTGTGACCCAATTTCGAGTTTGTATTAAAACGCGAAACTTCTTTTGTTCTTCGCGAAATTACTTCATTAGTGTTATTTTGTTCTAATGCAGTGTTGCGAAGAAAATAATTACGTGGGTCCAAAATTTGGTACATTTATGAAATATGAATGCATTAAGCAAACTGTTGTAGTTGTTCTTAATTAGATTTCCAAAAGGACAACGAAAACTACTGGGCTTAGTGTGGAAACATTATGCAAATAACAGTGATTAATAATCGCAGAATAAAGTAGCTTGCACGGACGTGACAAAGAAAATACTAGAGTAACTTGAATTTATAACATGAAATAGTTATTATTTTTACTGCAGTAGTTTTAAAAGTAAATAAAAATAACATAAGCGTTGAACATTTCCAGATGAATTGTTATAAAATATTGTATAGTTTTAATTCTAGAATAACGAACACGTATACATATATTTTACCAACATTCAATACACTATTGAATCAGTCAAGGAATCTCAATACAGATAATCGTTATAGACGAAAAAAGTCCTTTTACCCAAATGGAGCTTTGGAGCAAATAGAAAAACTCCGATCGAAATGTGAGCTAAACTATTTCTCGCGTCACCATTTCTCTTCTTTTCTATGCCTGATCTAAGTTTCTACATCGAAGCGTAGTAATTTGTTACCAAATCCTTATTTATTGGCACGAGAGGGCTGAATTATCCCTAAGGGCGCGTTTGTGAACTTTTGCCTACGGTTTTTGCGAAATACATTCCTACATGCTAAGGCGCAGAGGGAATTACATGAAACTGTAATTTTGTATAATATTTATAAACACACATTATGTTTTTATCAGCTTTTCTTCTATATTGTAAAGAAAATTACCACAGTATAAAATCAATGTGATATTCACTACCAGTCGTTTTATACACGTAATGACGTGATACAATATTCCGGATAGTGACGGAGTAGCATAAATGATATATTTATAATCATACAATATTCTTTGTGTCAAACCTCGTCGATAGTTATAATAAATACATACATATACGTCACGCCCGCGTCCCATAGATTCTCGTCCGAAATGGTTATAAAAAGACATATTAGGTGTGTATTCGTACCTAGTACCTACACAGAAGTACTAACACATAAGAATCAGTGTGTTATTCAATCGATAAACATTTCAAGCTCTACCGGAAATCAAATCATTGATTCCTTAAACAAGCATGTTTACCAAATTCATATATAGTATGAGCTTCGCCAAATATGTTTACTTTCAGGAGCAGAGAACACTCGTATCTATTCTTTTATGCCTGGCTTTTGCTGCCCGTACTAAGCTAAAGTTTCCAGTGCAAATTTAATAACGCATGTTATTCGTTTTTGTTCTCAAAATGGCGCTTGTTTTCCTTTATTCCTAGCATTACCTACAAACGTTATCAAACTTAAACTTTATTTATTCATCCTATGCAAAAAAAAATATTGTATATACTGTGTTTTTATATTAACGCCTTTACGTCCCCAACGGGATAGGCAGATACGGTTTGTCCGCCACCTGGAATGATCCTGACAGATCGCTCTTGCTTCACTCACACCCATTAACCGTCTCATACAAGTTCTTCTGTTCTTCAAGCTGTTTTCACTCGCCTTAAGTTTATGTATTAAACAAATAAATAATATGATAATAAAATGCATTACCTTTGTATTATTGCTTTGCATTAAAATCCGAACTACATGTTTGATGAAAAAGTGATATCTGTATTTTACTAGATATACGTAAATGTATACATTGTGCTTTATATTCCGCCATCGTCACGGTAATCCTTTGTAGAGACATAAAACTTTCATTGCAAAGGAAAATATCTATAGGAATATTCCTTTACTTATTCATACACAGATCAATAACGAACTAGTATATATATATATATATATATATATATATAAACACACGTTTGTGCAATATTCATGTAATCTTCGTGTAGTGTTATATCTTGTGCTTTGAGTTAGTGTTTATATTTTAATTAATTTCTAGATCACCACACCTAAAACTAACATACCTATTGGTCACTATATTGAATTATACATATTATTTCTCTCAATGTTTTATTTTCTTATTCTCATCATTAATCCAAAGTTTATTCGCGAACGGAAAATAGCCATTTCCAGGAACAGATTTCATTTGTTAATTAATTTCTAAAATCTAAGTCTTTGTGTGGTTCTTAGTTTTTTTCAGAATTACACCATTGGGACAAAGAAATGTTGTGTTAGTGACAGTTCATTACGAGTAAGAGCCGAGTCTGTAGCCTAGTGTCAGCGCTTGACCTAATTAGAGGCTGAAAATCTGGAATCCGAAATCCAACGGATGATTCTCACATTTTGCCCATTTCTTTGATTAAATCCTGCAGCTATTTTTAAAGTATTTTTCGTTGTATCCAGTGTTTTTCCTTCCATTACAGCTTTGTTAATCAAAACGTATCAGTTAAACTAAAAATGAATACGAAGAATCGGAGTTACAAATGTAAAATTCTATGAAAAGTAACAAACTTCACACCTTTGTAGTATTAATGTAATAATCTATTATATAAACGTTTACACTATTAGCATTTACAACAAGAGTTTTACGACATTTGACTACATGTAGTATGTGATAATTGTTTATATATGTAATCTAAATTGAAGCGGCTGTAGCTAAGCTGGTAAGACTTCTGACTTGTTGTGAAAAGGGTCCTAGATTGGAATCCCAGCTCTGGCATATACCAATGAATGCAATTTAAATATGTGTTTTTCAAGTACGTACATAATTTCCAGTCGCTAACGATGAGGGAAAACATCGCGAGGAAACCTGCCCATCTCTCGGGTAAGGTAAGCCAGTGCCTGTATACGGCGATAGGGTTTACTACCTATCACATTGGGTGCTGTCTATCTAGTGAAACATTGGCTTCGAGTGACCCATGCCTAATATGCCTTAGCAATTGCCAAAATGGGCACTCAAGCCTCTGACTACCTCGCCACAGTAAAAAAAAGTGTATACACAAGTCGTGAAGCATATGTTATGTTATGTTTATGTAATGTAATATCCATGTATGTAATATCCACATACAAGTTTAGGTGGAAAGAAGAAGTTGCAAACAGTTACTGATAATGAGAAGCTGTCTGTAATGTGGAAGGCTATTGTCTATCAAGATAGGGATAGATATAGGATACACGGCTACTCTTATCGTGTATAAAGAAAAGGTTTATTCTTTGTACGTTTTTAACTTTTTTGACAACCTCCGTGGCGCGTTTGATTTAGCACCTGAATGCTAATCGTGAGGTCCACGGTCGATTCCTGGTGGAGGCAGAGTTAAGGACTACGCTTTTGTTCTGTTTTCCAGTCTGGTTGTTGATTATATTTATGCTATATGAGTATATGTATTTATCTATTCTATCTTAAATATACGTTAACTAGTACTCCTAACACAAGTCTTAAATGAACTTACCTAGGAGCTAAATATTATTATTATTAACTCGGCTTTCATTTGAACATTTATACGTAAAAATACGTATGGTTTATACTTTCCATAATGTTCAGCCTCAGCCACTTTAGAAAATTCAAATCAGAATAATAATGAATTACACCGCCAAACTGAGACATTTCTTATAAAATATTCAACTATCATGTCATTCTTATCTTAACGTTATGTTTTTGATGGCTTAAAGAATTTGTTTTCATGTGATTAATAATGTATTGTCTTACTTATAGAAATTGAGATTTTATTTTTATGTAGTGAAAAAGTAATAAAGAAAGAAAAATAATTGAAAGCTCATCAAAAATACTGAAAAGTACACCAAAATATAGCTAAACGTACGCCAATAGTTACGTTTGAGTTGGTACTGTATTATTTTGGTGTACAAACCAGTATTATTGGTGAGAATTTTCGTACTATAAGATGTTCGTTTAAATGCTACCCATAAAAAAACACGTCATTATTTCAGAAAACATAACATAGAACATACTTACGTATCATACACATCACACCCGTCTTCTTATATAGAGGTAGGATTAGGTATAACATATATATGTAGTGTTATCTTTACATAGAGTAAGTGCTTCTATCATAAAATATGCGCTTAATTCTTAGTTATCTTTTAAGGGTATTGTTTGCAGAAATGGGCGAATCGAGTGTTTTCATTTTTCAGTTTAAACCTATTTAAAACTTACTAAAACCTATCGTACTTTCAAAGTAGCATAATGAAAGACTGCAATTAATGACTGAAGTAGTTTCAAGAGTTAAATATCAATAATTACGTAAATATATACGTATAAAGTTGATAAAAATTAAGTAAGATAAGATAAGTTTGTAAAACATTGTTATAATATTTTTTAAAATTAAGTAAATAGATAAGTTTGTAAAAATTGATATTAGATATTTTTTGTTTATAAAAATATTACAATAATAGATCTTATTGTATATACAAATATAACAAATAACTTTGTAGTCCAAGTTACAGTATCCTTGCATTCAGTAGTATTTTACCCGACCAGCTCCTCGCCTAAGACCATCACATCACGTCCAGGAAACATGTAACCTCCGAGTATGATTAATGGCCTTCCTACGTGTCTCCTAAGCATTATTTTCAGTAAGCAAGTCGTTAATGCTATACTATACAACATACGTATACATCAAGCCCGATTCCCTGTATAGGGGTAACGAAGATCACGGATCCCCATCTGTTTCGATTATTAACAAACCACTTTCGCTTCATTAACACCTTCATACACCTTCTCATGCACTCTCAGCTGTTATAGGTACTTCTAACGTCACCCTTTTTTCAATAATATGGTTATATTATTTTTTATTCTGACAATAATGGTGAAATCTTACTTTATGACGCCTTGCTTATACAAAATATGGACGGTGAAGCTACTCCGCCTTATAATAGTCTAGTGTTGATTACTTAACTGTCGATCTTTTCAGCCTTTTGTATATGGCTACTAAGGGATTAACGGCTCTATGTATAATTACGCGATGAACTATCACTCTGTCACCGATGTTCCATATTACTGTCATTAATACCCCGATATTAATGTTAAAAGTGATCTAGGTAAAATGTTGTCTTCTAGGTTCTGTCCACTCCGAATGCAATGAAAGGACAAGAATGTGTATATGTATGTAAAGGGGAACATCATTAAGTGGAGAAACATACGTAACTGTATATGTATATAGAGATAATAAGTTGTCAACTAAAAGAAATTACGATGCTGTTCCGATATCGAAAACTTTCATAAATATTTATCGAACATAAAACAAACAAGTCCGCTCGTTTTGGGTCATCATCAATTTGAGAATAAAGATGCTAAAATATTCGGCACGTGCCAGAACAGATTTTTATGATTTAATTATGAACTGAATGCAAACAAGTGCTAGTTTTTCCACTTAAACATACAGAAACTTGGCGGAATAATTTCTTCAGTCACTGTTAGTATTACAAGACATATAACAGTCAGATAGACGCTATATTGCAAAAGCGTGACGTTAGGAGTACTTATAACCGCCGAGTAAGTATGAGAAGATGTACGAATGTCGATGAAGCAAAAGTTGTCTGTCAAGATCGGGACAAATGGGGATCCGTGATCTTTGCCTACCCCTCTACAGGGAATCAGTCGTGATGTGCATGTATGTTAGTATAACTATCAGGGTTGTATTGACATTGATATGTAAATAAATATAAAAAAAAACAAACGCGTTCACGACCATTATCCCTTGCGGAGTAGTCAGAGGTTCAGGTGTCTATCTCCACAATTGCGAAGATAGTAATCCAATGGCCAACTTGAACCCACGTGTTGACCAGATAGTCAATACTCAATGTAACAATTGGTAAGCCATGTTGCCATTTACAAGCGCTAACTCTTCGGGGAACAGATAGGTTTCCTCACGATGTTTTCCCTCACCGTAGTATATATAAATATTAATAACATTATGTTAGTTGGTTAACCTATAAATTCATTTGAAGCCAGTACTGTGATACATTTAAAAATGATCTAATCTACAATATTCGTTTATAGTCGAGAAATACAATTTCCTATAAGAGGTACTTTCGATGGTTGTTTGGTTTCAATTACTTCCATTAACAATGCAAAGGACTTGATTGTTTAATAGACAAACAATGAAATGTTTTCACTACTATGGCTTAAGTTGGGTAGTCAGCGCCTGAGGTGCCCATTTCTACAATAACGGAGGTAGCAATTCTATTCTATGTCCACCACGATTAGACATTCATTCATTAATTGTCTATTGGTTTATTATACGAATACGGGACTCGCTATAATTTTTCTAAACAAAATATACATACCTTTGCTTAGACTTTACAATCTTTATACAATGACCCTAGTCACGGGTTCTATGATTGTTATTTGTATATGATTGTAGGTACATGGTCTACTTGGTGTAGGTATACGTTTTCCTGTTTGGTCTCTAATGGAATGTTCCAGATCGCACATTATAAGTTACCTTAGTTTATTTGTAGTTATGCATAATTTACTAAACAAAATTAAACGTACTACTTCATACGGAAAAGAAATATATCAACATGACATGGACAATATTATAATATACATAGTGAAATATTCAGAATTCGACATTGCTCAGTTGTTTGGGGCTTGACTCTGTATCAGTGGGTACTGGGCTTAAATCCCGCTTGAGCATGTACCAATGGAAATGAAGTTTAATTTATTTTTATGTACATTTACGTAATTTATGAAATGCGTTGAATAATACGGTAAGGGAAAACATCGTGAGGAAACCTACTTACCTTTCCCGAACAGGTAATAATTAGTGCTTGTAAATGGCGTCATGGCTTACCACCTGTCACATTCAGTACTCATTATCTGTTCAACATGTTCGCAATTGCGGAGATGGACACCTGAACGTCTGATTACATGGGTGCGCATGGGTTAATGGTCGTGAACGCGTTTCTTTCTAAACAATTAGCTGACCTCAAGTTGTACGCTTATTATAAGTTTCTTGAGATTTTGTTTACTATTTTACAGTCAGTGGGTGTACCACTACCATTATTCATATATGGCTATATTCATATGTATATGATGTATGTATCCTAGTGTATTTGGATATCAATAAAGCGAAAGTACTCAGTTTCATGACAAATGTATATCTATGTATGAACATATCTATGTTACGTTTTAATCTCCTGGTTACAAATTGCCAGTACATGTCACTCTGTCCCTTTCAACATAAAGACTAACATGAGAAGGGTCTTCTAAGCGCGATTTAACTTAATCTTTTTGTCCTCTTGTCTGATGGCTTAGCTTGTATAGATTGTTAGCAGCTGCCTTTGGAATAGCTATGTTTCGGACGTAGATATAAGGTGCAAATTTATTTGTAATTGCTATTATTATATTATCTTTGTTGTTATTATTTGTTATTGCTATTATTATATTGTCTTTGTTCTTATTGGTCAGAAATACACACATAAGTATACATAATGGCTGTTTGTATAGAGATTACGGGTCAAGTATGATGTAATTGTGATTGAATAGTTTCAATAATATCCTTGTTTGGAGAGAAATAAATATATGATAATATTCAAACGCCTTATGTACTCGGTCAGTACGATTTTTCAATACATTTGGTGCTTTAGTACAACTAAGGGGATAGAATTACCATGCATTCAATAACGGTTCTATAATTAAGTCTCTATTCTTCCAATAGTCTCTATTAATTCTAAATTACGAAGAATTATTAAGAATAAAATGACATTATAATCATATCCTAGACTGCACGGGTTTGAACACTAACTAATGGAATGTCATTAAAGAAAGAATTTAAATTATATTACGAGGAGGAATAGTAGCTCTGAACCGACAACTTTCAATTAAAGTGTCACGTCCTTGGTAAACTATTTGGTAGATAGTGTGAAAGGGTAAGGAACTGCGAGGTCAATGATGAGACATTGAACTTAATAAATTGTTTATTCTATATGTTAAACTGTATATCAGACAGCCTATATGCAAGAACCTCATATATCATGAAATCGAAAGTTGTAGTACTATGCTGCGGTGTAAAGCGTAATATATTATCGTATTTCGAAATAAGGATTTAATATATCCAATTCAAAGAATCTAATTACTATGCTTACATGTAAAATAAATCTTTAATATACGTAACTATTACACTTTTTTCTTTAATATAAAAAAAAACTTTAACCAATTTGTACATAAGTTTTATTCATATTTTCAGTAAGCAAGTCGTTAATGCTATACTATACAACATACATACGCATCACGCCCTATTCCCTGGAGAGGGGTAGGAAGGATTAGGCTGTGTTCAGACGTGCGCGTTTTGTGCGCGTTTTCTGCGCGCGCGGATTCAGCGCGCGTCGCGTGTTTTCCCAAACGCTAACGTTTTCTGCGCGCGCTGAATCCGCGCGCGCAGAAAACGCGCACAAAACGCGCACGTCTGAACACAGCCTTACGGATCCCCATCTGTCTCGATCCTGAGTAACCAATTTCGCTTCGTTGACACTCATACACCTTCTCATACACACTTGGCTGTTACAGGTACTTTAAAAGTTACCTTATTTTAATACCAATTCATTATACAGTTTAAATACTGTATATAACTACAGATAACAATAATACACATAATCAATAACTATATAAAAACCAACAACCATACCTATATTATAAACAACAAGATGGCGGAAAAATGGCGATTTTCCCGCCTGTAGCCTGTAACGTCAGATAACAGCTCGGTCGGCAGATTACGTTAATGTGTACAAGGGGCACGCAAGGAGTATTTATGTTGCATTGTTTACTTACTCTGTGGAGTTGGAACGGTTCGGGCCTAATTTAAATCAAAATATTTACATAAAAGGCACGAATTGTTCATTTAGTTACAAATGTGTATACTTTGTTGTATATAGCGTGTATAGACTGCAGATTTTTTATTTAATTCTTTATTAAGCCATTCATCATTATACTTACGTCGGCGAAAGCACAAATTCTGATGCCATGGCGTTTGAACTTCTTGATTATCCGTCGCCATGGTTACATCAACTCCAGCAGCCGCTGTCACCGAGGAAAAAAGAAGAGTTAGAACAGAAGCAATGAAAAAGTACAAATTTATTATTACATACAAACACTACATTCATTCTTGCAGGAAAACCTGAATAACAAAATAAAATATTTTCAATTCAGATGCACTATATATATGGCTTCTATGGCACCAACGAAAATTAACATCCTGACCAAGTATCTTCCATTGAAAACAGACCCGTACTCCCTTTATCATTGAACCAATAGATGGGTTTATTCTAAATAAATAATTCACTCAATAGCACTCAGAGCGTGATTAATCAAAGGCGGCCACACAATTGGTTATCCTTATCGCTGATTAATCCCTTCAATGCTGATACCCTTGAATAGGGCCCTGTGCCTGACAACAATGGACAGGGCAACGCTTAATCAATACGCCAGTTTTGTTTCATTATTCATGGAGTACTGAGGGTGTACGTAAAAGTATGCTTTCAGGTACATAGACTTTTTACACTAAACATGCAGCTTTAGTAAAATAAGTTACATTATCAATGGTTTCAGCCAGAACAGGTAATAGTTAGTGCTTGTAAATGGCGACATGGCTGACCATCTGGTTAACACGTGGGTTCGAGGTGGCCATAGAATTACTACCTTCGCAAGGGCTAATGGTCGTGAACGCGTACGTATCAATGGTTTCGGTCCTGTTCTATCTGAGACGTAAAAAGACTGTTAAGTAGCTGCCGTTCATCCCGGCATGTTGTAGGAGACAACTAAAGAATAAATTGAATTCATTGAGCGATGAGTTAGCAATCCGTCACCAATGACATAACAACCCTAATTTTAATGCTAAAAAGTGACCTAGCAGAGGAGGATTGGAGATTTCTGAGGTTCTTGCCACCCCGAAAGGGAATAAAGGACGTGAATGTATATGTGTGTATGTTTCAATTAAGTAATTTTTGTTTTAATTCCATTGCCAGCGTAAGCCTCATCTCATCATCAACTTCAAATATTGTCTTCCTTGGTCACTTTATTTGTATGGAGCTGGACGTAGCCTCAGAAAGAATAATGTTTATACACACTGGGCCTCAGCAGTGCCCAGCTTTCTGATATACAACGTTGGATCATCTGTAAATTTTCATTGTTTGTGAGTATTGTACTCTTAATTTGAACAATTATTTTTAATTGAAGTTATTGACCAGTGTCTTTTATAAACGACATAAATAATTAATTTTGATTTACGACATAAATAACATGAAGAGTCACAAGAAGCCACTTTCTCGGCCTTTTATACCCGAAAGCACACACGTTCCTAACATTGTTATTCACTACACAAGAACAATTAAAGGCTTATAACCCATAAAACAGCTATAAACCGTTGCACTTTTTAATACCAACATGACGCCCTCTATCTTTACAAAATACATAATCAGTGAACACAATAAGAAGCCCAAACAACATTCCAGGGCCCGTCGGACAAAATCCCCGCTTTAAACGATATTTTCTCCACAACACTGCGTTAGAACAAATAATTAGAATGAAGCTGTGTTGCCCAAACACAATGGCTTCATTTGCGCTTGTTTTTGCTCACAGTACTCGTGTTCCTGTTGTTAAATGTCTATCTGCTTAAACTGTTAGGCACTGACTTCCTTTCATAACCAGAATTACATACATTTATTAATCAGGTAGGAATTTGATTGAAATATACGTACATACATATCACGCCTGATTCCCTGTAGAGGGGCAGGCAGAGATCACGGATCCCTATTTGTCCCGATCCTGACACTTTCGCTTCATTTACTTTCATACACCTATTCATACACACTCTGCGGTTAAAGGTACCTCTAACGTCACCCTTCTCCAATAAAGCGTCTATCTGACTGTCCTATGTCTTATTGGGCCAGCCCTTACGTAAAGTGGAAGGGCCACATAAATAAATATCTTTGGTTTCCCTTATAAAAAAACATAACTATTATGAAAACACGTAATGTGTAATTGAACAAATGTAAATACTTGTATTCTATGTGAATGTGTTTGTGATATACTTATAAATTTTATTAACAAGATTACCCATTTCATTTACGCCACTGCGCTTAAGGCCTAGTTAAACAGTCCGTGATTTCGGCCATCCAGTTTTGTTTCGCCAAACCGAATTTCAAGCTGACGTATTGCACGCAGTTCTGCGAGTGACGTTTATCTTTTGTCTCGATGCAGGTTCACTGCAATGCGAAATCGTTTCTCAAAAACGTCGGACCCTATCACCTATACCTATACGAAAGAGGTACACGATTTTATTTTACTAATCTAGAATTAGACAAAGACAATAGCGTTCATGACACTTGCGTAGTCAGAGGTTTATGTGTTCGTCTCCGCGATTGCGAAGGTAGTAATTCTATGGCCACCTCGAACTTACGATGGCCACATCGAACCCAAATATACTGACATATACATATACGCTGACATATTACCTATACAGTCCTATACGAAAGGAGTTCAGGGTTTGCTTTTACCAGGCTACAATTAGTAGTATTAGTAAATATATTGATCCTGTTAATTCGTTTAGCAATCAAACAAGTTTTAGATATGTGATTCATATGATAACTCAAATATTTATGCTAAAAAGTGACGCAGGCGATAATATCGCGTTTCTGAGGTTCTTCCCAACCCGAAAGAGTTTTAATGAATGTTAGTTTAATATACTATTTTATTAACAATTGTTGTGATACCGTAAACTTCATTTATTTGTGTCATTTATATTAATATTTTATGTTTATTAGTACTTGCGCAATATAGTTTAAGATTAACAGTCTTATGTACGGATTCGAAGTCAGAAATGTCTACCAAACACTTCCGAAGTAATAAGCGAAGTGAAGTGCTAAATTGAATTGTAAAGCCTTCTTAACTGACCGAGGCTCAAATAAACCTTTCGTCCCAGAGTTTGGAATATTTTTGAATATATCACTGTTCAGCTGAATGTACGAGTCGAAAATCCTAAAATGACCGTTTCATTCCCTGAAATATTTCAACAGACTACAGGGTATTTGTCTCAGTACATGTTTCATATATATACATTCTCGACCCTCTATCCCTTTGAGGTGGACAAAACCTTGAATATATATATATATATTCAGGTATCATTTATTAAATTATTCGTTATGTAATTGATATTGAATATCAGGAACGCTTAGTGGCCAAACGCTCAATAGAATCAATTGCATATCATACATACGCTGCAAAACTTGTGTATACACACACTCCCATTTTGGCCGGGGTAGTCAGAGGCTTGAGTGCCCAACTAAGAAATTTCGAAGGCATGTTAGGTATGGGTCAATCGAAGCGTATACCAATACCTATATTCAATTACCTTCGGTTTCTTAGTCGCCTTTTACGATATGCCGAGAGAACGGCAACTATTTAGCATTCATACTGTCCCAGACTAGTAAGCAACATCTAAAATGGCCGTCCTAAATCCCTGTAACATTTAGAACCAGGACACCGCAAGTCCTATTTGTCAGGTACATGTTAGTCGCGGCCAAAATGTCTGAAATAAATTAAACGGTTTATCAGCGTCGTAAATCAGCTCTAAACTCATAAACGCACAAATGGAGCACAAATTAATTTGACGTTGTGTAATTGCGATTAAAACATGTCTAGTCAGCTTTATTTTGGATGCTGCCGTGTAATTGTAGCATATGTGAGAGGGGTTTAATCTTGGAATGAAATGAGAGTCACTCGTTCAATTGTTGAAGTAGTTTAGTGCTTTCATTGAATTGTTTGAACACTTTATTGTACGGCAATATGTATTGGATTCTGAATATTGGTAATTTCGCACATAAAAGTATGTCTATAATTGAGATTTATTTCATACTTTGTAAAACACAAACGATATTTCATAGATCGTCTATACGTAAAGCTTATGAATAAATAATAATATAAATGAATGTCTATAAAATTTATAAACTAGTAGTACTGTATCGACCTATTTAAGGACTTCATAGATTAAATTGCTTTACCAAATTACCTTAGTCACCTCCTATAAGCAACTGGTTACACAATCCAAGTACCAGACTGTAGCAACCCAGCTTAGACGAGATTCTTTGAATTTTTAACCAGTTATAAGTAAATCCCCGCAACAGCAACTTGCTGCAAATATATTTCCCGCACTGCAAGCCATAATTTATGCGAGCATTCAGGTTACATCCTCATAGTTCTCGTTCATCAGGATTTATTAAGGCTTAAGATTTCTAGGCCCGTAAATAAGGCTTGCTTTTTACTTTGTTGTTGTTTAGAACACTATAGAATCTTTTGCGGAGAATAGTATGATCCGTATCTGTTTTAATTTTAATTGATGCGTTTGTTTGGTCGTTGTTAAATACAATATGTTAAAGTATATAAACAATATATTATAATATACTTTATGAACAATCTTCAACATTGAAATATTTATTGACATATCCATATAATTTACATAATTTTACCTTTCTTTTAAATGCATAAGAAGTTTATCTAATAGTTAGGTTCGGTCAAAGAAAAGACGGTAAGGAAACCCACCTAGCCGATATAATCATATTGATATATGGCGTCAGAAATATCTTTAAGCGTTTTATATACCATTTTGTTAGTGATCGTTAGTCTCACGTTCTAGGCAATATTTTATTTTTATTATTTACTTTATGTACATTATGCTACCTGTATTATATCACATGTACACATTGTCAAAGAATTCTTGCAATCAGTTTTCTATTCCTTATTTACTTATCTACTATAAACTTCCGTTTTATTTGGATGTTTATATAGAAAAACTAAGCAGACACTAAAAACTTAACTTAATCTTAAAAAGCACTTGTAAAAACTTTCCATCACAAAATCACAATCTTCTACTTAGTTTATTAAAACCCAATCGATTGTTAATCAAACACCAACTTCATTAAAACATGTCGCCGCGCCGTGTTGAATACAAACAATAAACATTATGACAGGATTGGAAATCATAAATACGGTTTCGTAGTCTTTCATTCGTGTCAAGCCCAAAGCCATCAATCATATGGGAAAAATTGTTATTCACGTACCTCAAACAAATTGAAATTTGCTTGGTTTAGGTAAGAATTAAGGCAAGAATTAATTAACAAAACTCTCTTTATACGTACATGTGACTGTGGGTATGACTTGTTTACTTTAAATAACCTACGTAAATATGTATCTAACTTCTTGTTTCCTTTAATAAAATAAAAATAAAAATAATAATAAATTGATCTATCAAAAAGGGATTAAAAATTACTATCTACCCCAAAAAGGACATACAGGTGATACAAAGCCTGAAAATACAACGTATGACGTCATTACGTTCCATGTTTAAAGTGTAAATTGAAATAGGAATATGCAATCTATGAAATATTGAGGATGATAATCAGTTTAAAATAAACATGGGTTAATTCGATCGTTAAATATGTATGCGACGGTTGACATGAAATTTGGTATCAGGCGATGAAATTATACGCTATTTACCTGGGGCCTTAGTTTACTAATGTATTTTAGGTACAATATTAGTTCAGTAGTGATACAATTGTAATTCAGTTGCAGTAATCTGTCCCGAACCCAACAAACCACTTTCGCTTCAATGACTCTCATACACCTCATTATTCCCTTTCGGCGTTTATAGTTCAAACGTCAACCTTTTTAAATTTTCAATCTTCGTCACTACATCTTCTTTCAAACTACAACCTTCAATTATCATACTATTTTTAATTTTATTATTCAATTTCCCTCATAACGTGCTTCTCAGTGACCGCATATCGACAGCATTGACTTTACTGTCATATTTTTTTTTACTAGTTAATAGTTAGTTATTAATGCAATCTATATATTAAATGATGGGTGGGCAATCTGTCATTCCCATTTCGATAATTTGCTAAAAATACCTTGTAGATAGAATTTATCTTAGTTTTCGACCACCTGAAAGTATATTAAGTTACCTGAACGTACATATACGACCACCATGGATAAACTACATAACTAATAATCCTTACTTCTTTCGAGTATTAGTTTTAAAACCTACTATAACTAATAATCTGCTTTGTTTCATTCATTTATCATATTCATATTAAACTACACGATTGAAAGTTACGTCATGCGGTATAAATAAATCATTACTCGCATAAAAGCAGAACGATTCAATAGTGATGAGTGATACAGCCGTCAGCGATTCGGGATCCAACGGCTGCAATAACTTGCTGGACACAATGCAGCTAAAAGCTATTTGGATAAGCAATTTATTCTTCACATTGTAAATCGAATAGCGATTTAGCTTTACAAACAGGCGGAAAAAGCCGGTCACGTTTGGGTAGTAGAGGTGAAAATTCTGTCAAATTTCAACATGTAATTGCTTCGTTTTTTGAATTGGTGTGTTAGTTCTATTAAAGATGTATGTAAAAATGAATAATCATAAATTAGTCTCTATTAAATTCTATAATAATAAGTCCCCACAAGATGTTTTCTTTATTACACATACTAGATATATTCAATCGTCGACGTCCTTAACGATCCTGTCAAATCTCTTTTCTTTCACTCAAACACATTAAGTTTCTCATGCATCCTCTTATGTTCTTCACGCTACGTACACTCGCTTTGAGAAGAATGTCTCCAATACTTCAACACATAATTATATCCCCGCCTCTACATATTATTTGCCACCTTAAACAATCATGACAACTCACTCTTGTCTTAAGAACATTCATCAAAACTTAATTATTTATTTCGTACATAAAGTCATATACTTTCTTTCATACACAAGTTTCTGCAATACATTCAAAGCAGGAAATGATCTCGAAACATTTACTACGCAACGCCTAAACAAACCTACTAAACAGTCATTACAAGTATTAAAATAGATTAAACCTGCCTTAATTTATTTTAGCTTAGCCCGAACATTAAGCTAATATTTTCCGACCTAACCAAGGCCCGGCCACATCGAGATTTGAATTTAATTTATGAAAATCTCTCCAAACACTAAGCTAAACGTATGAATAAATGGAATTTGCTTACACAACCTGAAAATGTCCAACCCATCTCATGTTAGGGCATAAAATATTGCTCGAGCTGGTCACAATAGGCTTCAGGCACGTCAACTTCATAAATAATGATATTTCATCCTTTATTAGCTGTCAGAGGGACAAAATGGCGGAAAATTGTCATTAGGAAACGGGTTTATAAATCTCGAAACAAAATATAACTATCTAAAACTCAACTAAAAGGAGCATTTAAACTGTAGCTGAATATTTTCGAAGTCAAATTTTTATTTATAACCTAACATAAGCATCACGATCGGGAACCCTATTGAAGTGGGCTATAGTGCGACTGCATGCATTTAATCGCATCTTTTAAGCCTTTTGAAATTAATGCCACTATCGAAATTGTGATGGAATATCTAGTAAGTTCCCAAATAAAGTTTGCATACATAGTAGACATACATTCATAATAGATTCACGACATAAATAATATCTTATCCCTTTCGGAGGGGACAGAACCTTGGATATATCTCCTAGATCATTTTTTAGCATAAGTATTGAGATTGTGAACTCATGTGGAACATTGGTGACAGAATTATAGCCTAATAGATTCCATTGAGCACTAGTCACTTAGCCGGCTCCTACAACATGCCGGGATGAACGGCAGTTAGTTAGCATTATTTTTACGTCCCAGACTAACAAGAGTCAAATAAAGCTTATATTTGATAAATAGAACACAGTTTTCGATACTTACTTCTAAAGCACGTAAGTCTACCTATACACATACGAGTACATAGTACAATACACCAGCATAGGCAGAGAGTATCGATTACCACCTTGAACGATTCCGAGAAGCCTCTTACCTTACTCACACCAATTAATCCATTAACCAGCATGAGGATTCATGCTCCGCTATTCCTCACACTATTGGTACCTGATCTTGGAAGACTATCTCTATTTAGACCTATATAGACAAACGCTTTCACGTCTATACCTTACGCGATAGTCAAAGGTTTGAGTGTCCATCTCTGTAATCGCCAAAGTAATAATTTTATGGTCACTTCGAACCCACATGTTGACTAAATAGTCAGGACTCAATGTGACTGGTGGTAAGCCGTGTCGCCATTTACAAGCACTGACTACGAGTATTTTTCGTTCGTAACAAAGATAAATTTACTTAAGATTTTTCCTCTCATCGTAGTGTACAAGTATAATAATATGTAATGTAAATAACTGTCGTTTAACTAGGTTTTGTCTCTTTCAGACCTTATCGTTAACAAATCTCAACCATCTCTTACCCTGTCATATAACCTTATTTTATTTTCCTGGGTGTTTTTATTTCTACCACATCAGTTCAACTTCCATGATTTTTCTATCACACTCAACATTCACTAAGGTACAAATTCACATCGTATGTAACATACATAATCGTATGAACCAGAACGGCGTTATGAAAAGCCAGTCGTGCCCATTCTGACAGCAACTAACCAAACTTCACACTTTTCATATTTTAGAGTATGGTTAATATTTTTATATTCAAGTATGTTTAGTATTTTTACAGTAATACACACATCCATTCTCGTTCCTAAATCCATTTCAGGATGACTAAAGCCCGAAGACTTTCTCTCAATGTTGTAAGAAACTATTGACAACGAATATATTGTTGACAGGTTACTAGTCCATCGTCCAATAGAATCCATTACATTGAAATGTGATGGTGAAAGGCAGCTTATTGGCAATCTATTTCAGTCCTAATCTAGCACGGACCGAATAATTTCTATACATTAGTTAAATGATAGTCACAAATATATAGTATATTGAAAAAGGGTGATGTTAGAAGATCTATAACTACCAAATGTGTATGAGGAGGTGTTTGACAGTCAATGAAGCGAAAGTGGTTTCTCAGGATCGGGAAAGGACGGGATCCGTGATCTCTGCCTACTCCTCTACAGGGAATCGGGCGTGATTTGTATGTATGTATGTGTTCGTTAAATACTTTGCTTTATACTTGAAATATAAGCAGATGATTTTCGAAGAATACACCATTAGTCGAAGAACATTAGTATAATGCCAACATTAACATAAATTTGAGTATAACAAATTCCCAACAGTGTTAATGTTTCGTGGTAAAGGTGAAGTGTATTCAGAAATGGAAAATCCCTAACTGTTTGTGGATTATTCCTCAGTCTATTATCTTCGTTTAAATGTCTAGCTACTAATTAAATTGGTCTACTAGTATGGGAGTTTTAATTATTTTAATACATGTTATATAAGTACACCAAATACTGTTAACTAGCCAACTTTCTCTAACTTTGACATTTCCAATTACGTGAACTTACCTAATCATAAATAAAAATAGTTAAATTACTTTTATAATTTGAATAAGTTACGCACCTCTTGTCAAATGTTGACAAATGTTAAAATTAAATAGAGATAACAATATTTTTCCACTGCAATAATATGTTCCCTGAAACAGGTAATAGCTAGTGCTTGTAAATGGCAACATGGCAAATGGCGACATGGCTTACCTGTCACATTGAGAACTAACTATCTGGTCAATACGTGGGTTCGAGGTAGCCATAGAATTACTACCCCGCTTGGGTCGTGAACGCGTTTGTCTTTTTTGTCAACATAATCATTTCTTCGTATTAGAAATGCGTAACGAATACCTGTTCCTTAAGCCCTAATTTCTCCATTCTACCTCCCTTTATTGACTAGCTCAGTACTTCATCTCCAAGTAGACATACTCATTAAAATACCTTAGTGAACTTGTAATAAATCAGGGGTACGCGCGCCGAAATCTAATTTATCACGAGGCCGCCTTCCTTTCAGTTAATGAAATAATCCCCTGTCTCACTTTCCTTAGCCCTCTCTGTACCATGAGGCTGTAAACTAAATAAAGCTTTAACTGTTACAAACAAGGAACATGAGGTCATTTTTAAACATGTATTTGATTTATCACAGCTTCCTTCTAAATAAAATTGTTATATCTAAATTGATGTCTTTTACAAAAATGCTAAATTATGAAATAACTACAAGTAATTTAATATCTGCATCAACTATTCAATATTGTGTAACAATATGAGTAAGGATACTGTTTTACTTTAATCATTAGGTGTTAATGTCATATAAAGTCATAAAAACATTAGTATTTAAAATATCAATGAATTTCGTAAGTAAATCTAAGCGTTCAATAAAATTCATTCCATAAACGTATCACATTGTTTCCATCTGAATTTTATTCCTATAGTATTCCGTTACATAAGCATGAAGGCTGTGTTAAAGAGATGCAATTTGGGCTTGTCACTTCACGACTTCATTTGCACGAGTAATCAGATATGAGTTTCATAAAAGCACAAACTATGAAGGACGGAAATATGTAGCTACAAGTTTACAAAATGAACCCAGTTTAAAAAGTGTTTGTAGCCTCTTGCTGAGAAGTAACCAGCTTATTGTTGTCCCCTGCTGAGATGTAGGTAGTATGCTAATTAGCTAACTTTCTTACATGCATATCGGAAAAAACGACTAAGGGAAATGCAACATCTAGCTCTTATGTTAATCAGATAATCATAACCTAATGAATTAGCAAGAGGAGCAAATGTGTCTCTATTAACAAACCCAGACTATTATTACCTGTTTCAAGAATTAGCTAAGTTTCCTCACGATGTTTATACTGGTCGTAGTTAGTGCATTCCGTATGTTTTTCATGAAAATGTCTGTAAAATGCATAAAACCTTTGAAATTAAAAAGAAATATGGCTAAAAATAAAATCCTGACTACATTGGCACTAGGAACGGAATTCCAGTGGAGCTTTGGAGGCCACGAGTGCTCGTTAGCAAGATTCTCGACAAAATAATTACACCATTTAGATGAGTTGTAGTCATTTCCGGAACACAAAAGTGTTTGTTACTTTAAGCTCCGTGTTTTTTACAAAGAGGAAACGTTCAAACTGGATTCGAGGTCTCTGCACCAGTTATATATAATTTTAATACATGCGTTCATATACTTTTAAGTTTTATAATAATTTTCGGAGTGGATAGAAAAGTTTTGCTGTATTCTTCAAATCTTTTATAATAATAATATCTCAATCTTTGTATGTAATAAAATAGTAATAGTAATGTAATCAGAAGCCTTCTTCGCGTATTGTATTATGAATTAAGTCATATAGCTTATTTTTTCAGTTTTGGCTGTCCACTTCTTTCAATTGTTCATATATGTATACATTGATGTATGTATAAAATTGTATTTATGATAATAAAACAACATGTAACATCAAAGAAAATTAATTGAAAATCTTTAGTAGCAAAATTCTACCTTGATGTGGCAAGCCCATATTAAGCTAACACACGCCGCTAATTTATTAGAAAATTCAATATAACTTAGGCATAGCGAGTCTCATCTAGCAAGTTCGCCAATAATTTTGAGTTATTGGCTTAACTCGTTGGCACCTCAGTCATTTTGATGCAAAGTTTGTCCAATAACAAATTTCATCAAAGCTTCTTTGAAAGCCTGCGGACTAGATGCCGGGAGAAGTTTATTGCCAGGCGAAATTAGCTTCAGGTAATATTGAACCAGTGGTAGTCTGGGACTTCCTTACGATGTAACAGGCCAATCTGCTCATTTAATAGGCGCGGATTTGTATACAAAGTCTTAGTCTTATCTTATCCTTGCAACTCATCATTACATAGTATAAAAGAAAGTCGCTGTCCCCATGTCCCTTTGTATGTTTAAATCTTTGAAACTACGCAACGGATTTTGATGCGGTTTTTTTAATAGATAGAGTGATTCAAGAGGAAGGTTTATATGTATAATAACATCCATTAAATAGTAGAGTAGGTTATATAATTTATAGCTGTGCGAAGCCGGAGCGGGTCGCTAGTAAGATATAAAACTGAGGAATTGTATGAGAAAGTTAAGTTGACCTGTTCATGTGAGATAAATGAAATCAAGGAGATGTTTAAAGGTGTGCAAGGAAGTAAATTTATATGTATATGTTCTAATGCATTTTTAAAACCTTATAATATTAATTTATATGTTAATATCTAGTTACGTTACGTTTAAGTGTTATTTATCGCTTATCAAAGAATTATATTCGAGTAAATCCCTCGAATCAAGTAAATTGCAAAGGATCATATCCAAGCACATACATATTCCTGAAATCTATTAGATTTCAATTGAAAATACCGTATTCAGATAACTGAGCTACTCAGAATGCTAATTTCCACTAAGTAGAGCAACAACCGAGAAAGCTCGTAACCTTTATCTACAGTACATGGCTATAATAAAGTTCAGTATTATGTGTGCTTATCTCTAAGTTGGTCCATTCCAATCGGTTTTTATGTTAAGGCTTTTGTGGTATGTAAAGGTTTACTTAGGCGCTTTTAAGGTTTGAAATAATTATTGGTTATAGAAATGTTTAATAGCTGAATTAATAGTAATTTGATTCGATCTTAGACTAATTTAATGAAAGTGTAAGACTAAAAAAGTTTTGTTGTAATTTTATTTGAGCTATTATAAAACATGATTGTAAAAGTTTATTGAGTTTGATTACTTTAACTTTAGCATACATATTTCACAGGTTTAAAAACCCTTACCTGGGAACAAATTCAGCTTTTCAAAAAACAAAACCTCTTATCCTCCTCTATTTTAATTAATTACGTTAAAATATTTTGTCAAGCTTATGAAATACATTGTTTTCATCTTAATTTATTTAATCTATCTAATAACGTGCATACACATGATTATTATTATTATTTTTCATTTATTAAGGATACAAACAGTTACATAAAAGAAATTAAACTAAACATAATATTAATTCTAATTTAAACCTAAAGTATCCATAAAAATTAAAAATAACAAAACTACTTTGCTACCAACACAATATACAAAACATAAGAACACAAACTTATAATATTATACCTAATTTTTCCTTAACTTTTCTCTTAAATACAGAGAGCGAAACGTCCCATACGTCAATATCTACCAGCTGCTCATTGAATTGTCTGGCAGTTCGACGGAAAAAGGAGTGCTTTACGTAGCTTGTATATGAACTTTGTCTCTAAGTCCCACAACACAAAACCAATACCCGCAACCAACAACCAACCATTCCAAAGTCACTTGAACCCACTCCTAGAGGCGCCAACAAATATTATAAAAGTGGCTGGTTCCCAATACGTGAACCATTCAAAGTCTCCACGTCGTAACAATCCATTATCGACTGGCGCACAAAAGATTCCCGCCACTCCAGTTCACTCAAACATCACGTACTTCTCAATGAGGTTAAAGAAAATTCCATATTGGAAAGGGAAAATGTAAGTGTTTATGCGTCTTAGAAGTCTGTAGATGTCAAAGCGTAGTATGAACTATGTATGGGTATATAGAATAGTATAAGTCTTATAGCCTTATTTTGAAATATTATACATGGTCAGTTGTGTTAAGTATTCATTTACCATTAAGTTATTTATTTCACCTAATGAAGTACTTATTACTTATGTCTTATGAAGTTTTGTCGCACTGAATACGGCAGATCCCAGATAATAGAAATCTATTTTTTCAATATCAATATTTTAACAGATTTTTTACATATGTTTAAAGTTTCACAGGGTTCAAAATACAATATGGAGTAAGTATATAAGTTATACAGTCAGATAGACGCTACATTGAAAAAGGGTGACGTTAGGAGTACCTATAGCCGCCGAGTGCTTATGAGAAGATGTATGAGTGTCAATGAAGTGAAAGTGGTCTGTCGGTACGGGACAAATGGGGTTCCATGATCTCTGCCTACCCCTCTTCAGGGAATCTGGTATGATGTGTATGTATGTACATATGTATATAAGTTCAAAAATTATTTACAGCAAATCTATTATAAAGTTAATTGCGTTATCCTTAGTTCATATCTCCTTATGCCAGGGTATTACGTTTGTGAGATTTAAGGATTCAAAATTATAATTAACAAATGTATAACTTAAACCTATAATTAATATGGGAATCCCAATGGCTAGCTTACCACTGATCATAAAATGCATACTTTTTAAATATGACTGGTAATTCCAGTGAAGTGTGCTATGCTGTAAACGGCAAAGCGTAACTCTAGTAGCTCTCAACGTTGAAGTGATACGTGACAAAACCCTCCTCCAAAAATAGGGACGAAAATAAAATATTTAAACGAAGCTTTCGTCGAATCACGGATATTGCGATAGATAGGCGCCGGATTGCTATGGAATCGAGTAATTTTAAATAGCGACTAAGTGCAGTGTATGTTAGCTATATTGAGCCTCGGGCAGATGTGTTTTAATTTTAGATAGTTCTATCATTCGTCTAATGAATTAGGAATTAATGGGCAATTTTCTTGAGGTTGATATAGAAATACCTTCCCCGCCATAATAAAAAAGGGAGTGTATATACACAAGTCATGAAGCGTATGTATGATATAGAAATTCATTCTTTTGCATATACATTCACGTCCTTTAATCCTTTTCGGGATGAACAGAACGTCTGAGATATTATATCTTCTAGGTCACATTGGTGACAGGTTACTAGTTCATTGCCCAATAGATTCTATTTACCCCTAGTCCCTTAGTCGCCTTAGCTTCTTTTTACGTCCTAGAATAGCAAGGGTAATTTTTCTATTTTATACTATTTTGTTAAAGTGATGCAGTCAATGTTTACTATGTACTATACTATACGTAGAATAAAGTTTTTTTAACCTTTTCGATAAAATTTAATGATCATCACTTGATCACCCGAAGCGTAGTTATCGAAGTTGTGATGACATTTTAAAGTTTCAAAACTATCATCCAAAAGATTTCACGTATCAACAATCTTTTAGTTACCTCTCATAATTAGTATCATTATATTTAACATTACCTATACACATACGATATATTACCCATATACGACGGTGTATACTTAACCTCCGACTAAACCTAAAGTGTTTAGCACTCGTGCATACATATACATTCACGTCCTTCAATCCTTTTCGGGTTGGACAAGTGGTAAACATGGTAATATCTTCTAGGTCACAGTTTAGCATTCATTTAGAGGTCGTGAATGCATATTTACGACTATGTTATATGACATTCTATTTCTGAACTAACTAGCTCCGGTAGTAATATTTAGTTCCCATAGAAGTATCAACAGCTTACGCATCACGTGAAGCTCACTGGCATTACTCCCAGTCCTCGTTTGGAAATTTCCAATGTGCGGCCTCTGTGAATTTATAGCAATAACTTTTTTATTTATGTTAGTGTGGAATGTATATATATACTCATGGAAGGCTGCGATTTGTTTATTAAATGTAATAAACAAAGAATGAATATAGGAAAAGCATAGTGTGTTATGTGCATATATACGCCGTAGGCCCGTATCACTAAATAGGGGTTGGTAGAGATCATGGATTCCCATTTTTCTAGTGCCGCTTGACATTCATACAAGTTCATAAACTCATTTACCGGTTATAGGTACCTCTTATAATATTATACTCTTTTATAATGATTTATATTTGGTATTAGTATTATTTGTCGCCCATTACTTGATATGGTAAGAATTAAAAGGTAATAAGCTTAATTACCATAAAAAAAAATTATGGTCTTTAATGATAAAAGAATAAATGTGAGTTCTATTGAAGGTGTATTATGTACATACAAAATATTAATATTCATTCTTTATATAAGTACCATTACATCCTATCTCTTAAGGTTAAAAGCTTTGTGTTAATCACAATACCAAAATTTTAACATTAATAGTTCTCAGAAAAACGATTACCTGACAAAGCGGTCACAATAAAGTCGAATAAATTCACTTCAAAAGAAACAATGATACTCGTTTCAATTTTTCCTACATCCATTGAATTGAAACAAAATGCCAAACAAAGGTGACATTGACAGGGACACCAATTGGACTTGAAGCTGATATATATGAAAGCATTGGTTTACTATTTTTCAGTTTAGTAATGACTTTGACTTAAACTTAACATTACATTCACGTTCGCCTTCCTTTCGGAGTGGACAGAACCTCAACGAACTTGTATGGTAACCTGTAATACTACTATCGGTATTGTGACGGCATTCATATAACATACATATATTCACGCCTTTACGTCTCTAAGGTGATAAGCAGAGACTATCGAACGCCAACTGGAACTAACCTGACAAATCACTCTTGTTTCACTCACACCCAATAACCTTCTAAAACATTAACTTTAATATTTTTTTAATCAATTTTTATAAAAGAGATCATTTCAATTTTGTGTTCTTTATGAGCTATCTCTGCCGTAAGTATATATTTAACATTCTCATCAAATAATTCCTGCATAGCAATACGAAACTTTCATACATTCAACACAAACACAGAACAAATAAATTACGTTATCATACACCTAATTATTTTGCATCTCCCTCAAACATGTATCCTTTATTTGCATCACATGTAAAGAACCCTACAACAAAACCACCCACAACATGACACACATTCAGTCACACGAGATCGGTCGAGGGCTCCAAGATAAGTGAAAACAAACAGGGAGGCAGTGAAGGAAATCAAAAAAGTTTTATTGAGTTTTCAATCGAATGTGCTTCGAAGCGCCTGAAGGCAATCATGCAAAAACAAACGTGACGCGCAAGGCTGTCTCTGAGTCAAGTTGAAGTTACGTGTAGATATTGGCTTGGATTAGAATAAGATATGGGAGATTGGCTGATAAATAGTGAAGTAAACAGTGAAGAAGCTAAATATAATATACTACTAGCCGGATATTTTGGATAGCTGATTAGATATAGTGGGCATATTTAATAATAATAAAACAGTCTGCGTTTTAACGACAGTGACAAATTTTTAGATATATTCAATTTATAGTTAAATTATTTTAATTTGTTTTAAATTTGTAAATATTTTGTTAATTTATTGTTAAAATGCATTATAATAAATGACTTGGCTAAGTGCAAACCTATTTTGGCAGATAAAACAGTAACTTCCTTCAATTTAGTTGGCTTTAATTAATATAGTGTTGGAACCAGATCTCGCGTCAATCCCAATGCCGTAATGACTGCTTCTATAATTATATATCTGAGTAATGGATTTATAAAGCATTAGTCGAATAAGAATATGAATAAAAACAAAAAAATTATTGTCTAAAAGAGATGAGATTGATATGTAAAGTTAAAAAAACTGTAATTTTAATCAATTATAGAAATTAATCTTAACAAGAAAGCGGTACTTATCGCATAAAAATCGCGACTCTCTCAAAAATAATATACAGATTTAAGTATTAACAATTTAATGAATACTCTCTCATAATCATACACGCTTAAACCGATTCCATAGCCGTTAATGTGATACACGTGTCAAACCTCAAAACAATGTCAAAATTCACATCGATCAATTGTCTATTCAAACCCTGTAGGGTTAAGCTTTCGCGGATGATGTTGGGCGGAAATCCCGAGGGCGGGGGCACATATTTTATTCAAAGCTGATCAATTCTCTCCTGATTGAGGACTTGGAATATGCTGGATACAAATAACTATGATAACTTGTGGCATATAAGTTGTGTGTTGAGGTGAAGATGGAATTTTGGAGGAGTTTGTAAAGTATATTTTAGCTGTCGCTGTGTTACAGTCAAAGCGTTTCTTAAAGTCTTAGTTTTCTTATTTGAGCTTAACTTTATGAGCTATTCTTTGTAATGATAATGAGCAAGATTACCATTTTTAAGGCCATACAAACTAGAAGTTATTATAATTACTCCTAATATTTATGAAAACCCGTAGTCATTTTTCGTAGTCACCTAGATTTTAAGAAAGTCGCAGGTTACATTAATTTCAATACCCAAAATAGTATGGGCTCCATTAGATTTAATATCGAATATACATATATGAAGAAAAATTAAAGATATTTATGAGAAGGTTAATAAGTATGAGTGAAGCAAGAGTGATTTGTCAAGAACGTTCCAGGTTGCGATCGGTACCCTCTGCCTATCCCGTTGGAGACGTAGAGGCGTGTATATGTACGTATGTATATGATAAAATAAATCTTTACCATATACTACAAGTCACTTAAACACAGATAGTGGTAAATGTAGTGTTTTAAAATGGCAACGACATACATATATCAATCCCTAGTCCATAACACAGTGATTTACCGCTTCGCAATATCGGCTTTCGATTTGCGTCACATAAAAAGTGGACCATCACTAGTCTGTGCATGATTGTTCCACATTTGAATCCTGAAATTCAATAAAACATTATTCAAAGTATAAACGAGTTCGCAGAAATGAAATAATAGGTTAGTTTTTTAACAGCTATTGTGCAGGATAGTTCTAACCACAATATGAAATATATATTGTATTTTGTTGTAGGTAATGTTAATAGTAGTTACCTTTATATAAGAACCTTTTAAACTGCATGTAAATAGATGTATAGCTATCAGGAAATGAAAAAAAACTTGGTTTACCAGGATTAGAAAATAAAGACAATTCAAAATAAATAATAAAAATTAGGACTTCTCTCAAATGTCAAAATACATAAGCGTATGTATAATATGCTAATTCTTTGATATTTTGTTCAAAAGCTATATCCTATAACCACCTTTTTATGAGTGCCAATAAAGCGAGAATGGTTAGTCAGGATCGGGACAGATGCAGATCTCTGCCTACCTCTCTACAGGGAAACAGGGGACATGTATATACACAAAAAACAAAACACAATACACACTCAACCTCAGTGACCTACTGAAGTTACCCACCTAGTCCATCAGCAAAGATAAGTGACCCCAAATCTTTGTTGGTGTATTCCGCAAACATTATATTACTAGTACAAATATTTACCTTCCCTCTTTTAGCAAATAAGGGCCGAGTTGTTATCGCCGTGAAAGGGCAATGAGCGGAAAATGACCGCTAGTCTGTTATCCCTTTATTAAGTTACTTATGACGCGGACGAATGTAGAAAGGGATTGAAAAGGGCGAGGAATTGAGCTTTGACTTAAATATGGGACTAAATATGATGATATCTATGATACATACAAACATACACATCGCGCCGGATTCCCTGTAAAGGTATGCAGTGATCACGATTTCCCATCCGTCGAACCTGACAAACCACTTTCGCTTCGTTATACACCTCTGTAATACGTTATCTGTGATATGAAGAATTAAATTAATAGACACATCTATACAGTTCCTAGACAAGATTTCAATAATATTTACAAAAAAGGCGACAAATATATTCTGTATTTGTATTGATGACGTATTATGATGATGTATATGTCATATCAATAGCATTACAACCCTAATAATAAGCTTTTAAACTTTAACACGTTGTATACATCCCTAATTTGAATACTGCGTTATTTAAAAAAGATAATATTGTAAAAAGATGTATTATAAATAAAGATATAAAAAAAAGATGTATATACACCTCTACATTTAGCTTACATTCCTTTAAGTCAGAATTTTCTGTAGCCAACTTTGTAATTAAAAGGAAGTTATATTTGGATATTACCTACTTGCCATCGAGTTTAATGCCCCAATGATCAATCGTCCAAGGGGATTATAAAAATGACTTAACGACGACTTTATTAGGCCCATTTCTCATTCGATGAACATTGGTATACTACTTTATCATCTTTTCCATCTTTGGAACTTCTATCGGGGGAATTGGTCGGTTTCCGTGACTTGGGAATAAAGACTTAGAGATTATTATCTTTTGCTTAGTAAAAAGTTTGTACCTAATATCTGGGCTATGTTTAATAATGAAGGATACTTATACCCGATGCCACGCCGGTCTGAATAACAATGAATAAAAAGAGTGGTTTAGTGAAAGAAAAATAGTGTTGTGACTTATATACAAATGGACTAACTACTCACTAACTGTAGCCCGTTTAGGTTGGACAGAAATTTAGAAATATCTTTTATTAAAACTAGATTTAAGAAGCTTTAATAAATCCTATGTTTGACCCTTATATTTAAAGTTCTTCATTTTTCTTTTTCGTAGCATGTAATAAAAGTATAATAATTGAACCTTTACACATTTTTGATATTGTCATGATGAGCACATTGATAAAGCTAACTGTGTCTTAAAGTTCTAATTACCCCCACTCAACAGTCGATCAATAACAATGGTACCTCCTAGCAATATATCCAAGTCCAAAAGCAAAACACTTTTACATACATAAACATCACACCCGTTTCCCTGAAGAGAGGTAGGCAGAGCTCAAGGAACCCCATCTATCGCGATCCTCAAAAACCACTTTCGCTTCATTGCCACTCACAGTCTTGCTAAAATAATTTTACTAGATATATTTTTATACGACATAGTCATAACCACAGATAACATAATACTACAGGTCATAACAATTTCCTTATTAACCCCATCTATCTATTTCAACTTAAAACACACATACCCCCACACTTAGGTGTCCGAAATTCCCCATTAAACTAAGCCTAGCCTGGGCCCATCAACTAAATTAATGTAAGCAAACAATGATAAGATCCTGACATTTGGCAGTCGCGTGCCACGGAAGTGTTGAGCCGGGGCGTTCCTGCACTCGCCTTATCTTTACACGCAAATAGCTTTTGTCAGTTCGCCGGCGCTTCACACGTCCACGCTTTATGGGGCTCTGAAAGAAAAATTCACGGGAATTCTCGGACTGCAAGCAAGAGGTACTTTTTGTAGCACCGATAATCGGGTTGGTTTCTCTACCGATTCTTATTTGAATATAATGTATTTAAATATAATATGTTCATAAGAGTAATTAAATAAAACTCGGTGGAAAATTTCAGCCAGATTGTCGTAGCTACAAAAAATACATATAAGTTCATATCATGAAAACATCTCCTTGGTCACTTATTAACATAATATTGGAGTTGTGATCTCAAATGAAAAATTAGCGACTGGTCACTAGCCCATCACCCAATAGATTTTATATACCCCCAGTCCCTTAGTCAGCTCTAACTAAAATGCCGGGAAGAACGGCAACTAGTTAGTACTCAAGACTAGCGCGGGACTTCTCAGCTAGCACGGGACAATACTACGAAATATACTGCTTATAAATGTAATGTTTTCTTTATTGTTTCAGTATTTAAAAAATATATTGGTACATAAGTGGAGACATACATATCAATTGCAGATATGGACACGCAAATTCCTAATTACCTCGCAAGGTTAAAAGGTAGCAAGCGAAAATTATAAGACTGGTTTCTGAATAACAATATATCCTTTTTTCTTCATGACTGACTTTTTGTACTGCCGAGTGTATTATATCATCGCAATAACTGCGTTCATTTTTCAACTATTAATTGTCGGTCGGTCAGTCGTCTATGGTTCGTCAACAACAAAGTCAGCAGCTCAGTGTAAATACAAAAATTATCTTCGGTAGAATATTTAGGCAATTGTGATACCGAACTGGATAAATATGTTCGTTTTGGGATTGTATTTGGATCCTCAACTGGAACGAACCGAAGAACAGGGAAGAGAAGAATTGGAGCTTTGACTTCGTTTTTCTTCGGTTGTAGCGGCTGGCGGCGTTGGTGTATCCAAGAAGTGCATACGCCATGGCATCAGTGCTTGTACTTGGGCCAACATGACCTTAGTGCGAATGGCTTATTAAAGAATTAAAAAAAATAGTCGGTCAACGATTATCGGTCGTGGGCGGGTGTGCCAATTTAAACAGAGCAATGAAGCACTTTCGTGTGCAGTTGTTTCGTTCATTGTTTTAAAGGGGAAGGAATGTCGAGTTAAGGCGACAATGTTGTGATGCTTTGTCAGGGTTGCTAGAGTAATTGTGTTTTATTTATTTATCAAAGAGCACAGTAGTAAAAAGAATGCTAACTAGCTGCCGTTCTTCCTGGCATCGGCGTTTCGCAGGAGGCGACTAAGGCATTGGGGGAAAAGGAGTCAACTGGGCGATGGGCTAGCAACATATCACTGTTCCATAAAACTTCACATGCCCTTTTATTCATACTAAAAGATGCCCTTGTAGTTGTCATCGCGTCTACAAGGTTCTTTCCACCCCGATAAGGTTTGAAGGACGTGAATGTATGCGTAAAGTGCTCATTAAAATAATTTTAGACAAAATTAAATAAATGCAATTCGCACCACTAGTAAATACACAGCACGCCTTATAAACCCCGGTAAAATGTAATATATTATTATATATTTTCATAAAACGTCACTATCCAATGTCGCTATGAATTAAACGTGCATTAATCACTGTTCTTATCTTTAAAACTTTTCTTTTAGAAAGAATTTTAATATACTACGGTAGGTATGAAACAATCGTTTGAGTTTCGGTAATAATTTATATTAATTCACACTGTATTATTATTTGAAACACCATGAATGTGCGTGTGTGTTCTAAATTAGTTTTCTGGTATTGAAACATAGTTACCGTGTTAGGTTAACGTCGTAAGTATACACAGCGCTTTCTGTTTCAATAGCTATGTGTTACGAACGAATGAACATTTATGAAAAGCATCGAATATTTCAGTGAGGGAAAAGATCGTAAGGAAACCTACCTGTACCCCGAACTTGTAATAGTCAGTGCTTATAAATGGCGGAATGGCTTACCACCTGTCACATTGAGTACTGACTTTCTGGTCAACGCGTAGGTTCGGGGTGGCCATAGAATTACTACCTTCGCAATTGCGGAGATTTGACACCTGAACCTCTGACTACCCCGCAAGAGTTAATGGTCGTGAACGCGTTTGTCTTTTTGCTTTCCAGAAATGTTATTTGCGTTTAATATATAAATAATCTTGTACGTGGAACTCATTATTACCGCTTATACGTTTGAGATATTATTGTCGCTAACCTCACTGTAAGACGAAACAAAAACAACACTTAATTAGGAATACATCCAACAAAATGTAATACCTATGCAATCAATTTCAACAATAGGAAAATCTTGCCCAGAGTTATTTAAAATCCTTAAGTCATCTAAGTCTAGCACTTTATATAGATTACTGTTGCAATTACCCTAACAAACATAATTCACGTTCATCCTTATAAAAGCAAAAGTTCTAATAATGAAACTTTCAGGTCAAAAAAGTTAAACGCTAATGACTTTGGCAATTTGAATTAACATATCTGGAGTCGAATTTAGCTCGGCGGGAAAAATGGCGTGATCGCAAATTAATAACTTTCGTGTTGCATTCGTTTCCAGCGATAATCGGAGGAAGTAAAACCAACGATACAAATTGAGGTGAGTTAATAGAAAGCTAAAAGCTGTGTAGGAATATTTAGTAAAAGACTTGAACATATGGTAAAGGAATCGTGGTTCTATTCTCGATTTAATTAATAGTTACAACGTTTTTGATTCTTTAACACCCTAAGTCCTTGCTCTAATTTGTTTATGTAACAACCTTATATCCTTTTCTAAATACATAGTTTATGTATACATACTTTTATATCAATGTTCCTGACATATAGTTAAAGGCGTAAATAGTAAAAAAAACTGTTCAGCGTCCAATAATCACTATAAGGATTCAAATCACATCAATCTACATTTTACACGCAAACAAATTAATCTGTACAAAGTCTAAGAGTTTTATGGCATCATGTATGTAATCCATACCTAGAGTGATCCATACCTAACATGCCTTCGAAATTGCGGAGATGGGCACTTCAGCCTCTGACTACCAACAATAAAACAGAGAGTGTGTATACCCAAGTGAAGCTTATGTTATTGAAGTGTTCCTACATTAAATACTAGGTGAAACACTATTATTACAGGATACAAGGAAACACGTCTTCTTCGGTTAGCAGCATTTATTCAGAGAGGGAATTGTGACCTGCCTGCATTCTTAGTAGATTAATGCAAAAGTAAAATGTTTGCCCTACCCTCGGTCACTGACCCCGCGAGTAGCTAGCCTACATACCTACATCACAGTAATGTATGTTATAATATTTGTATAATAAATAACGACAGCTATCTCAAACAAAATTGCATCATGTCGCTAAACTGTAGGATAAATAACAGTGCTCACAAGATGAGAAGTTGATTGATAAGGTGAATTATCTCAGGAAATGTTTCCGCCTAAACAGCCGTTATAAATTGCCCCAATGCGGAATCATAACTCAGGAGTTTTTATTTATTACAAAGATGTTGTCGCGGTCTCTAGAGGAGCATCCTTTATAATTTTGCACCTCTTCTCGTGAGATGGGTCTGACTTTTAGTGTTAAAATATTCAAAGTAAATGAAGCTGTGTCACGTGATGATGTAGGCGAGATGATATGAGGGGAGTGGAGAATTATAGACGGTCGTTTATTGTAAATTAAAGGGTATTTTTTGTTTTTTGATTAGGTTTGTAATTTTTCTTGTTTATGTTTTTTAAGATTAAGGCCATAAGGGCTATATTTTTTACGATTTTTATAAGTGTATCAAAAATAGATTTTATGAGCTGTGATGTTTACTTTAATAATATTAATATCGATACAATTATTTATACCCTTTGGTATTCGTTAGGCCAATGGAAAGGTATCGCTAGTGACTACCGCGTTTGCTTCCCTCTAATTAGTAGCCAAGCAAACAAAATCATTGTAACTAAACACTGGTGTCATTAAATATGCAAATAGCGTTGATCACCGAACGGAAAGTTCCATAACTTTGTACCAAACTTTGGACGGCGATAAAGCCTAAATTAACCGAAATGGTGTAAAAATGATTATGTCAATTTGACACGAAACTTTACATAATTGTGTTAGTTTTAGCCCAATTTAGGTAATAATGCGTTGAACAGTCTTTGAGAAAGTTACAAGAATTTTTTCTTCAGGGTTGCGTAGATAAATCTCACGATTTTCTATTTTTTTAACGTTTGTAGTCCAGGCTCGTATAAGATGTAAATACATGGACGTAGTATAACATATTTGAAAATGAAATGCTACGTCTTAATAGCTACAAGTATTTTTTGCAAATTAGTTTAATAAACCGCAGTAAACCAGTAGTATTATATTATCTGTGCCCAGACTAAACAATAATTATAATATGTACGTTATTTTACAAACACACCATAGAAACATTTTAATGTACTTATGGTACTAGCGTATAATTATTATGGCTTCATATGTACAAGTTTACCTGTACACTCACAGATAGTGCAGCCCAATATCAACCGACGGAAGCCAGTTATTTATTGAACCTCGCTAGGCTGAAACTATATATCTTACTTAAAGCAGTCAAACCGAGAGGATATTAGTTTGGTTAGTCCCGTCTTGAATATCGAATCGCAACAGTCGAGGGAAATGAAGGACTATCATATACTACAGTCGGCGTGTCGTTGCGCCTACATCGGAGGCACAGGCGACTTTTGGTTCGAAAGAAACGTCGTAGGAAACCAGAAAAAACTGGTTTACAACCTCTACTGTTTCACCTTATTTTTCACGTTCATTTTCATGACTATTCTGGAATGGGGAGCCGTGGCTTATGGGAATTTTCCAGCAGATGAGCATGGTGATGCAGTGACATTTGGACTCAGTCATACAGTGGTCCTATTTAAAATATTCTCAGTGATCCTAAAGAAAAAAGAAGTAAGGGAGTTGAATAGAGATTTAATAGACCTCTGTGAGCCCTTTGAAAAGGTGGACAAGATGCAAAGAAAGTACAAAGTGATCAGAATGAACGTTATTGGTTACGCCTCCGCTGTTTATATGACCTGGGTGTTTTACGTCGTGGAAGGGATGCGAAAGCATTTTCAAAATGGTAATAAATTGTCCAAATATTCAACCTATTTGCATTTAAACTTCAATAAATAAAACGAGGATCGGTTTTTTCACAGAATACTGTGAGTTTTATGATTTAAAGGCGTCTTTAAATTATAAAAATAATATTTGTATCTAAAAATGTTATTTGCTTCATAATTGTAATATAATTTTATAGTTTCCAATTATTAATACCCTTTACATGATTTTATGAGCTTTAACAATACTTTAGGTTAAGAAAAATCAATATTTATATCACTGCGATTACTTTATATTTCATTCACTTATATTTAGGACTTTTACTCATTCCAATTGCTTCCTTACAGGTAGCCACTTCGTTATAATCGTAACATACTGGCCCAGTTTCGAGAACAATTCCCCTTTAGCTACCGCCGCGAGGATTTTCCTCACCCTCGCCCTGGCAGTAATCCTACTACCCATGGTAGTAGTAGATGGCATGACCCTGACGTATCTGATAGTCATGAAATATAAGTTCATGACGCTGCGCTACTACTTCGAAGATATAGGGGAGAGAATAAAGAGTTTGGAGCATAAAGTTACTTATGACGTTTTGGTTGATAGGTTTTGGAAGGATGTTGTGGATGGTATTGTTATGCATCAGAAGTTACTAAGGTAAGGTATAGTGTATTTTTATACACCTATAGATATCTAATCTCTGTAGATATATGATCTCTATAGATATAATAGCAAAGATATATACATAACTGCCAAGGAAACTCATATTATATAAAAAAACATATTAAAAAATGATTCGTTTGTAAGCTTGCCCATGTGTATATAATGTTTTCTATTTCTATTTTATTCTATTCTTAAGTATAATTTAAAATTACCAGTAGCACTTAACTGCAATAAACGCTTTTTATTATAATTAAATAATATGATTAACTATAAGCAAAGTAATTATTATAATTAGGTTTATTGCTAATTATTATTCTGGCATGGGGTATAGATACTACAGTTTGAATTATTATAATCATTGCAGAGTCGCCAAAAACACCCACAAAGTCATTGGTACAATCCTAGCTTTTCAGATGTGTTTGACTTTTTTCTCTACAACGAATCTGTTACTGCAATTAGCGGTGAGTAAGAGGCATTTTTATAAACACTATAAGTCACAATTGAACATATTTCAAATGATTTTAATATAATGTAATGTATCTCAAGAAGAAAGAGGAGAAACACGTTTAATACACTAACCAACTGTATCCAACGTTATAATTTTTGAGCCGTATCAACGTTATTATAATATTAATTCCAATTATTTCTGTCATTTACAATTTAAACAATGTGAGTGCTATCCGTTGTATAAGTGACGAGTGAACTGTGGTAAAGAATATTAATTACAGATGATATTAATAAAATTTATAGGTAATTTACTAACATTTGCTATATTAACGCCAATACTTACACCCTTACACCTAACCTTTTACATATAAAATAACGTGCTTGATTAGTTATATCTCTTATATTAATATTTCACAGTTGTCTAAAAACCTAACCCTGATGGCGATGTTGAAAATGATGTTATTCATAGCGGCGCTCCTTTTTCTTCTGGCCATGTTTTTATGCAACGCTGGCGAGATCACACATCAGGTAAGCAAGAAAACATGTTAGGAAAACATACATAATTAAGTAAGCCTGACAAAAATTGCGTACACAATCATTAACCCTTGCGGGATAGTCAGAAGTTCAAATGACCATCTCCGCAATTACGAAGGTAGTAATTCTATGGCCACCTCGGACACACGTGTTGACCAGATAGTCAGTACTCAATGTAACAGGTGGTAAGCCATGTCACATTTTACAAGCACTAACTATTACCTGTTAAGGGATCAGGTAGGTTTCCACATGATGTTTTACCACACCGTAGTATTCGACGCATTTCGTAAATGTATTTTTAGGACTTATTAATGTTGAGTTTATAAAAAATAGTATTATCGAAAATCCTGATCATAATATATGGTCTTTTAATCTTATAAGACATGACTGACTTAAGCTAACGATATTAGTCTAAAACGTGGTTTAAAAACCTTATAAAACATATCCAATATACTAGGCACCAAGGCAAGGTGAAAAGAGGACCTGCGCAGATTGGCCGCCGTCGAATTGATACGAACGACCACTGATAGGGAGAAGTGGCGTCATTTGAGGGAGGCTTATGTCCAACAGTGAATTTAGACAGGCTGATGATGATGATACTAATCACCTCTTAAAACTCTCGTTTCAGGCATCCCTACTTTCCGACGTGATATTCTATTGTGGATGGCACAGATGTATTCGGAAGGGATCGAATAAGAAGTTGGGAATAGTTGTGAGCCTGGCCATAGCAACAGCCCAAAAGCCTTTCGCTATGAAGGCTTTTAATTTAATCAATTTGACCTATTCCACCTTTTTGTCGGTAAGTTTTGTTTCTAGACTTAAGGAAAGCACGTGTGGGTTTGAACATGATTGAATTGTGACATACATTAATTAATAAGGAAGTTATCGTCTGTTTTACATTCTGATTATCATTTAAATATATATCCAATATTAAACCGAATTAACACGTTCGTGGACACTTCTGCCGGACCATGTACTTGCGATGTGACATTTTTTTCTCCATACAAATTATCGCGACGTCCTGGAACGTCTTGTCACATCACATAGTATTGATAGGGTTTATGTTCAAAAACACGTGGCAAAAAACACCCAGGACGAACACGTGGTTCACCGTGATGTGACAGCAGCCGACTGACAGGAAGAAAAACGACGTCGGCAAACGTCGTCGTGTGCGTTTGGGAGCGATCGTGCGGACGCGCCGATCAATGCCGACACTCACACAGTGACGGCGAATAGTTTCTTTGCGTTGTGACATAGGATTCAAAAAAGTCTCGCGATGTGACGCTAACATGTTATTCTTTTATACTATGGCTCTTCAGTTGCCAATAGAGGTTAAATTATCACAAAACAATCGGAAATTCCGACGTGTGTACACGTCCGTCACATCGAAATGTTACCTACAGGACGTCCACAGCCGTCGTGTCTACGAATGTGGTATAATATGGTGTATGGCATAAAATAAAAATATATATTGTCTGTCGAATTTCAGACAATGAGTGTATTTTTAATTAGTAAAATTGAAATAATTGTGCTAACTATTTCTAGATTAGCATTAAATAAAAAAGTTTATTGTATAAATCATTTATATCCTATGTTATTACATGATGGTCAAATTCACATGAGATAAAAAAAATATCTCGAAACAGCTGATGTGATATTATAACTGACAGTTATAAAATTCGTTTCAGGTGGTTCGTTCTATGTACTCAGTGTTTGCAATAATCTATGCAAGGAACAAGGACGAGCCTGTAGAAGGATTGATGTAATATTAGTACCTACCTGGAATACGAGAACTAGAGTTTCAAGCACTTTATTATTCTTTACTACAGTGCATTGAGCATTTTAATTAATAATCTTAATAGTTTTTTACACTCTTTCACCAATTTTGAACAAAAAGTAAATAAATACATTTGTTTTAAATAAAGCTGTTCATTTGTTTAACCTACCAGTATAATATCCGTGAATAGCAATGAGCTCTAAGAAATAGAAGATCTGACGTAAATTGTTCAGTAAAAAACGCGACCCATAAACAAGTTTCCAACAAAGAAATTCAAGCGGGTGTAAAAGAAAACACACATATCCGCAATAAATAAAGCGCCAAACCTCCATTTACAGAACTCTTACAATTTTCCTTGAGGCGCAATTCTTCTGCTGGATTTATTGTCCCTGGCAACGCTTGCCATTCCAGCTGTTCGAAGTTCTTTTATCGTTCCAAGTTTATTGTTAAAAACGTGTTGCTTAACAACTTACACGAAATTGTAAGAGTCTTTTGTGCTCACAACGTATTAGTGTTGGGCACGCAACTTTTTAAACTACGATTCTCGACTGTAAAACTTACCTTTATAGAGACGTTAAAAAGTATAGCTATATTTGATTATATATATATATTTAATTTCTTAGTAGATGCCGGGATTGACTGACACATACTGTAACAAAAAGTGACAATGAGATCGCAATTTTAAATGAATGGTAAAAACATTTACTAGAGCGTAAAATTATGTTTTTCACACTATCTATATCGTTGTACACATACCTATATCTCAGATATTACACTATCGACAGTTATATTTTACGATCCTGTTTTCTCCTCACGCCATTTCTTACGTTAAATATTTATTGTATTAAAAAAATAGTGAATCGTTTTAAGTTACAATCATTTTTCGTTTTCAAATAAAAGTACTCAAAATTGTAAAAGGACTTTTGCTGTAACAATTTGAGTTATTTGCACTTTTTCGTAATATCCTGTTGGAGTCCGATTCAACCCTTGACCCAGATGTTCAGCGTCAGTAATTCAGTTCATGGAAGATTTGAACATCAATTTACAGGTATTTGTACAGGCAGTGTTATTTTAAGTAGATCATACAATACCTTGGATATATCATTATGACTCCGTAGTTCTATTCATCCCGAAAGGAATGTAATGTATCTATGTAATATATATATATATATATATATATATATATATATATATATATATATATATATGTGTGTGTGTGTGTGTATGTATATTTATATATGTGTTTGTATATATATTTATGAATATATTATATACAAGTTATGTTACGTATGTAAGTAATTGTTGTGATGTTTATTATAATTATATTATTTTGGGTACGTTTATTATTTCTATTATATTCAGCTTGTACAGTTTCCAAATCGGGTACTGTCGGAGGACCAGTGATGCAGCCTAGCTCCATCGTATACTGAGGCAGCACCGTTTCACTGCATATTCTTCAACATTATCCCCCGCACAATTGACCATTTCCATAATAAAAGAATTAGTGATTCTGTGCTTTTATTTTTATTTCATAAATTATATAGAAATATTGAAAAATTCTAGTCATATTAATAGTTACACAGGCATTGAACCTTGTGCCTACTGATACTGATTCACAGCAAAGCCCACTACGACTCAGCTATACCGAACATAACATACCAAATTGTATAACTATAAGAAGAAAATTCATACCGCACATAACCTTCCATTTTCATCGAATAGAAATTTTACACTGTTGTTTCATATTGGCCATTCATTCTTCAAACACATGCTACGTGCTAAAATCGGAATATCATAATCAAAATGGAAGGTGCCAAATATTTCATGAGGTTAAACAATATATTTTCCTGGAAATTTCCATTTTCCGCTACCGTTTTATCAATATTTGGGTTTGGTCAACAGTTTTTGGTTACAAAGTTCACCCTGTGCCGATGATAATTTATTGAAGTTGATAAAAAGTTTACTGCTTATCTTCCGCATGGGCTGGCTAAAATAACCTGCTTTTAATTGATAAGAAGAATCGCTCTTCCTTATATAGCTCTGAATTATTCATAGGCGACATTTTAGATAAATTCATAGGTTTGTCTTTTAGCACATACTTAAAATGTGAGGACTCCTTGATACAGTATTTAAGTGACCTTCTAAAATAGATCATAAGTTACAATGAAATCGTCCTTTGTCCTGCCTATAACACTTTAGTTATTGACCTTCTGGTAAAAATTAGGCTTTAAAGAAACGTCGATCTTCATTTATTACTAAGATGGTCTACTTAAGACTAACTATTCCAAGAAGGTTAATATTCTTAATGGAAATATACGTATGACTATTTGTTAGTTAAAAGTTCTATTCCATACATGCTGATACTATAAGAATTGAAAAGCTAGCTAGTCTGACGCTCCATTACTAATAGTCAGTAGCAAGGGGCGTGCTTGACCTAATTAGTGCACTAGGCCTTCAGACTAAAGAGATTTGTACTACATGCTAATGCCATCTAGTGTTTATAAGATAGAACTTTCAAATTCTGGTGAAATAAAGCAACGGTTATACCTTCACACAAATACATATACGTTCACGGCCGTTAATCCCTTTCGGGATGGATAGAACCTTGGAGACATGAAAACATGTCACTGTTTACTTATTTGTTTAATATTGGGCTCGTAATATCGTATGGAAAATTGGTGACTGGTTGCTAGCCCGTCGCCAAATAGATTTTATATATCCCCAATTCCTTTGTCTGCTCTTACGATATGCCAGGAAGAACGGCAGCTAGTTAGCATTCTTTTTCGTCTCAGACCAGCACGGGAATTCAATTGATATCATAATGCTTAATTGATGGTACAGTCTCAATCTCTAAGTTTTCCGAAAGTGTTATATGGTAGAGATACTGAGTGCTGAGTTGAAAAATAAAAAGTGATTAGAAATAGAATGGCCAATATAAAGTTTCGGCCGTAAATTTTGTTCAGTTCAGTTCGATGGCGGATCAACTCTTTACATGAGAAAAAAGAATGTCTATCAAGTTATGACTGATGGCAATGGTATGGGAGACTAATAAATAACAGTTATTGTTGTCTGCTAACTTTGCCGTCATATATAAAGTGAATCGGTTATTGATTAAGATTTACTCATAGTGAAACATAAAGCAAATCAATCTTACTCCATATTAAAATCATACATACTCAACATACTAGATTTACTTTAGAGAGGTAGGCATAGATCACGGATCCCCATCTGTACCGATGCTGACAAACAACTTTCGCTTGTATACCTTTTAATACACGCTCGGCTAATATAAGGTACTTTAAATTAAATCTTTTTTTTAATTCTAAGTCTTAAACTATGTATATTCCTAGTATACGTTAGCGACTATTAAGAGACTAGGGCATTCCAAGTTTTTAGCCTAATAAGTTATTTACGATTACATATATTTCTAAATATCTGACCTCTTTGTCCTGTCCAAATGTGTTTTTATTACGAAAATGTTATCCATTTCCATTGGTACATGCTCATGCCCACTGATACAGAGTGAAGCCCCAAACAACTGAGTTACGTCCAATTCTACATTAAACAATATGAGTACTGTGCTATACACGCTTTCCAGGATTCAACCTGACTACATACGAGTATCAATTAAAGCCCCAAACAGTCCACTGTACTCAGTACATAAATAACCCTCACCCGATACATAACCGATACCCAGAATAGGTGAACGTAATACTAGAAATTGCAATTTCAAAGGGCTCAGTCACCTGAATGTTTAATATTTCAGCATTCGATGACATTATGAGCCATTATCGTGGCATGTTTACAGCGTTTTGCTAGAGATACACTGCGCCATAAAACCTGGAGCAACGTCATTGATAACTTTATAAGTTTGTTTGATTTGTGTATAACGAATGTATGTAAATATAGTTACTGTCTTGTCGATTTTCTGTAAGATATTTTGTTAACTAGCTGCCGTTATTCACATGTGGTAGGTCTGGGAGACTAGGGCTAAACTTTTTACCAATGTTACTTATACCATATTAGGATATAGTAGTCACATAATATTGCTAAAAAGTGAGCTAGGAGATGTGATCGAGTCTTCGTGGTTCGGTCAACCTTGAAAGGATTAAAATACGTGAATATATAATGTATGTATATGTTTAATTTATTCATTATAAAGATCAATGAAATATATTAGGTCATAGGCTGGCAACCTCTCACAAATATTACATGTTAATGCAATCACTACATCATATCTCTGAGATGCTAATAATATGAGAGCTAGTACATAATATTTCCAAGTATATGTTCACTGTATCAAAGGACTAAACTATTGATTAATTGTTTACCTTTCATTGAAGCTACCAAGAACAACAATCTAAACACCAGTCACCTCTCACACATATTGACCTATATCACAGTCAGTAATTCTAGTTGGAGACGAGTTAGATACACTATTCTAACATTTAGCGAATGGTTGGTAGATATGGTCGGGTCTAATTGAATTTCTAGCAAACATGGATGTGTTGTTATCGCAATCAACAGACTGGTAGGTAGGGTTTGACTGGTACCTGGATAACTGTTACGTATATACGGGTATAATATTATAAGGACAGCACTAAATTGTAGAGCGGACTGTGAATAAATAATATTATAAACTCAAGTTTCTAATATCCCAATAGATGAAAAGTATCCCACAGGTCATAAAAATAGTATCATATTAATGTGAGATGCTGTTCATATATTTATCAATTGACGGCTGAACGACAATTCGGGACCAGTGCTGTAGTCTGGTTGCAGCAGAGGCCAAGGCAGCGCCCTTTTACTGATTTATTGTTTGGTAACTTCTATTGTCTACGTGTTTCTATCTTTCTGTTGTATTTATTAATTCTGTTTCTGTTATCTTCTGTTATAGCTACATACATAAATATTCATCTCCTCCTTCACCTCTTTCGGCGCGGACAGAACCTCGGAGATATTAAACATCACTTAGGACACATGTTAGCATAAATATTGGACCTAGTTGGTTGCTAGTCCATCGCCCAATAGGTTTCATTGACCCATGCCGGAAAGAACAGCAGCTAACTAGTATTCTTATTACGTCCCAGACAAGCGTAAGGTTACAGGTAATCGATTGCTATTTAATATTATCAAGAAATCCTAATCTCTACATCAGATCATCTGAGTCATTAAAGATACCCGATATAATTCTAGACAAGGCCATACGTTTGCGATGTACAATGTTGCATACCAAACGTGACACAAAGATTTAAATCTCTTCTACAGATATTTTATGTAAACTTTATGTGTTACTTCCATGCATATGTAGCTGTAACTAAAAGTAATGTCGTGCCATTCAGAGCATGAGAAACTACTTAGAAAGAATAGAACAAATCAGACTTACTGACGCGTCGTAGAAAATAATGGTTAGATAACTTGGATCTTCTGTGCGATGGGCTAGCAAAAAGCCAGCAATTTATTTCATATTATACTACCAGAGAAGTCATAAAACTATTGTAAGTGTTACCAGAAAGATAAATTAGTATGTAAATTAGCCACAGATGTTATAATATATATTTCTGGATCTATATTCATTTCCCGTATCTACTAGAAATAAAACAACGAAAGAGCCTCTTTACTTCTACACTACAAGTATCAAGTTGAAACTACTAAAAGCATTTAAAGTGGTCCATTTGTACAAAGATGCTGCGGGCCAGATATTCCTCTAACCACCAATTTTTATCTCTGTTTCCGCTTACATTCTGTGATAAAAGTTTTTCCTCCCAAAGTAGTACAAAGTAATAATGGGCTTTCGAGAAAGTTTGAAAGCTTTCAAAGATTTATTTTCGTGCTTCACTATTTTTATTTATCAATTGTATGTATCCGAGCTGGTTTGGGACGTAAATGGAATGCTATGTAGCCGCCTGTCTTCCTGGCATTTCGTAGCAGGTGACGTGAGTAGGGTTTAATGAAATCTTTAGAATGATGGGCCAGTAACCTGGAATAAAATTAAATATTAAATAATAATGTCCTCATAATCCTATATAGTCCCACCAGATGTATCTTTGAGTATGTCTTTTGGATTTTATATACCCCAAAAGTTTCATAACAGGATTGATTGATATGAGAAAGTTCTAATGGTAGGATATGTGCTAATAAAATATGTCAATTGTACCTACTTTAGTATCATGCCCAAATATAACATATTTAGTAATATTGTTACCCGTGCACTATTTAAAACATTTTTACGTCCAATGCGATCACGTTCACTACCTATCACGTTGGGTGCTGTCGATGTAGTGAAACGCGGGCTTCGAGTGACCCATACCTAACATGCCTACAAAATTTCAAAGATAGCCACTCAAGTTTCTGACTACCCCGTCAAAATAAAAAAGGCAGTGTGACACATGTCGTGAAACGTGTGTATATAAATAATGCAACATGTTACCAGTTGCAATTTTATCTGTCACCTGTTTTGTCAATTCACAATTTTAAAGTTGCAATTTAAAATCGTCGAATTAAGTGATCAGCGTTTAAATGAGCTCATCAGTACACAAATTGTTGGGATGACATCGCATTCACATCGCCAGAATGTTGACAGAATAGCATTCCATTAAACCACCTTAATTAATAAATGCAAATCGAATAATGTTTAAAACTTTAAAAGTTATTCTGTGAAACGCCAAACAGGAATCATGGCGGTATTACATGATAATCCTGTAGGCATCGTGATTAATTTTAATAAATTTAATTATGTATGAAAAGCAGTCTATGTACATAGTTTTATTACATGTATATTAACCATAGTGATGATACACATTTAAATTTATTACATTTTTTTGTCATTATAGTAAGCACATTACCGTTTTACTAAACTCGGCCTTGTTTTGCAAATAAGAAACCTACTAACTATTTAGTATATTTTGTTTTTTAAGGTAAAATGTATTTAAAGTAGTGGGCAAAATATATAATTTATCTCTTGAAGCCTCGATATACATATGTATATTTGATCTTTTACTTACGCCACTTAAATCAATGTTCGTACTAAGAAGTAAATTTAGAAAATATACTCTTATTGACAAACTTAATAAAACTTGGCATCTTAATAATATATTCGCCTACTACTTGTGATTAATATTACTGTTCAAAGCCAATATGAAAGCAAATAAATAGGTAACTCAATAATATCAAATACAAAACGAAATAAATTCCGTTCTTAATGAAACGTACTCAAAATATATTTAATTATCTCTTGACTTTATTGAGTTTCAATTGATCAAGTATGTGATTATTTCAGAACATTTTTAATATTCAGACAGTTTTCTTCGTCTATCTGAGTGAAATCAAAAGAAGCTTATATATTTTAGCTTTTATATTTTATAACCGCCCAGTGTGTATAAGGAGGTGTATGAGTGTCGATGAAACGAAAGTGCTCTATCAGGAACGGGGCAAATGTGGATTCACGATCTCGGCCTACTCTTCTACAGGGAATCGAGCATGAATTAAGTAATGTCTATGTATGAATTAAGTATTTATTTCAGGAAGCTTTTAATATCGATAAATATATATACACACATGTTTCATAGGGCTACTAACATATATATACAAATACATACATTCCGTTTCTAATCTTTTTCGGGGTGGACAGAACTTCACGTCACTTTTTAGCATGAATATTAACAAAGTAGAAGATTAAAAAGAATATTACACAATAGTCATGATGCACGTAAAATATACCTACACAACTATTACAAATTGTATTGTCAAGTCTGTGATCTCTGCGTACCTCGCAGGCGTCGTAATGTATGTACTTATTGTACAAGATTGCCTCTTGTTTTCCTCAATTCACAAACTTTGTCTTTTGCGAAGTTTTCACTCAATAGATTTAATTAACAAACTTCAATGTTTGTGTTGAAGTTGTGCCCGAAGGTTTTTCTTCGAAATATTCTCGATAGCGAAAGTAATTATTTGCATAAATCGTACTTTTGTATCAGACATTTACCAGACAGCTTTGATTGACCAATAGCTCCTACTTTAATTAATTTACTCATAGAAAATCTATCTGATGTATATGCTATGTCGCAGTATGATTTGTTATTTCGGATTTTTGCAAAAAAACCAGATCAGTAATAAAACGTCTATAAAGCTGATAATGCAAACTATTAATAGTATGGAAAATCATTAATAGATAGAATAAAGTTTATGTTATATATGTCGCAAGATAATTTGATATTTCGGGTTGATGCTAAATACCAAGGTATTTTGCGAAAACACAGATAAATAACAATGGCGATCATTCCTTATCCTATTCCGTATGTTATCTTTTACTAGAATCTAAGTAGGTTAGCTTAGTAAATGATAGACAACGAATCTTTTCTGTAATAGTTGATCACAATTGTCTTATTATCTGTGTTTTCGCAAAATGTCTTGGTTTTTTTGCAAAAACGCGTAATATCAATTCATCCTGCGACATATTCAACATAAACTTTAATCTATCGATTCATAATTTTCTATACTATTAAAAGTTCGCACTGTCTGCTTTATAGACGTTTTATAATTGGTTACATCTCACATAATATTAAATCCTCTTCTGTCTACATTAGCCGCTATAGCTAAAAATAGCCTTAGGCTAAAGACGAAGAAAGTTATCGCTTTTCCAAATCGTCCTAAAAGCTTATTTGGATTGATCCCCGTGAGCACATTTTCTTTTCATACACGTGATTAAATAAAAATGAATAGCTCGAAGCCTGAATAGAAGGGTGTTGGAATAAGGCACGCATGCGAGACTTGAAGGTTGTATTTTCACTCACTTTTGTTAGAACTTTGTAAAAACCGAGTTGAATTTGTGTCGGCTTCTTTCTCGAAACTTAATTATGGAAAAGCATTAAAAATGTTACGCCTGAGGCGGGGAGTGTAGAAAGAAATTGTATGAAGCTGGTTATGTGTGCTAAGAGATTAATAAGTCGTAAGTAAATGCTTGTTAAATGTTACTGTTCAATTATATGAGTGTTTTTAGGAAATGAAATTCATAATTGAACTAATCTACGGCACAACTACCAACAAGAAAAACTTGCAAGAAGATGCCTTAACTGAAATGATATTGTTGAATTATAGCGATATTGTTACGTAGACTTTAACTTTTAATAAAAAAGAGAAACGTTCAGGGCCATTAACCCTTGCAGAGTTGTCAGAGATTCAGCTGTCCATCTGTAGTCAGTACTAAATGAAATAGGTGGTAAGCCTTGTGGGAATTTACAAACACTGACTATAACCTGTTTCCTCACGGTGATTTACGTTAACGTAACTTTTAATAGAGGCGTTTAAAATATATTATTACAATTAAAACCAATTCAATTTCCCTCGTGGTAGTTATATTTAAAATCTTGCTACACTACGACAATGTTTTGTTTGTGCTTTGCAGTTCTACTAGTTCTAATAGTTTGTAGTATCATTGCTTTCTATTATCCGCAATTGTATAATTTCAAAAACAGCGCCACGAAACTAAACCGAAACCGCGCGACAGTCAGCTCATTTAATCATCCCAAAGACATTACGGAGAAGAAACATAAAAGTGTGTTATGTTCAATTTAGATTGCAAATAAAGATATGCTAAACAACGAATTCATTAGCTTACGCTCAGATGTATACTTAGAATAAATTTACATCTCGTATCGAAATATATTCATGAATGTCTTATTTCATTTGTTGCCAACGACGAAAAACTGTTATTTTATTTTTTGCGTCTCTTTGAAGTCTGTGTTTCTTGTGGTGTATCGCAAAATAGGTACTGACTCAATCGCTTTCAAGATTTATGAATTTATGATATAGGATCAGAGTCGGTTAGGTTTGTGTTGAATATAATTGATCTTTCTTGGTCCGTCAGTGATTTCTTGCTAGTATTAAGGACATAAATTAAAGTTATAATAGATAATTTAATATTTTTGTATTTTTTTTTGTCAAATTAGCTAAAATGTAATACATAGATACATATAACGCTCGTTTTCCTACAGATGGGTAAGCGTATATGACAGATTTCCATTTGTCACGATCGATGACCAACAGCTTTAGCTTTATTCACATTCATACACATTTTCATACATACCCGGCGGTTATTATATATTATAACATCACTCTTTTTCAATACGTTTTGAATGACTTAAATTTTTCCGTAACTGTGGAAATGGACACTCGAAACTAATTAACAAGATATAATTAATGCGTATAACGTGTGCATATCATATAATACCTCTTCTCTATGGGCGTTGACCTAAAGGGTATGTACATACATTATCATGTCATTCATTAAGATTACCATTGAGAGCTGTAACTAACCCGTGCACGTTCAGCTATTAATCATATCAGCAAAACCATTACAGTGCTGCCACCTGCAAACGCCTGTTTCGTTGAACTTTCGGTTAACAACGTACACATAATTATGTGGTAGGTTGATTTGATAAATAGAAACTTCGCAAACATCCTAGGAACATTACAAAGTAAGGATAATTAGACATCTATAAAAAATCTTACAACTTAAAGAGGTTAGCTATTATTTCATGACATTTGACGTTTGATTTTGCAATTATGCTACAGCAAATCGAACCTTCGGAACTTAAACCAGTAATTATAGTTTTAAGAGATTCGCGATTTATACTCATGATTAATAACTAACGGGACTTATCGCGTATGTTTTTAAATAATAAAGTTACCTTTATTAACCCGAGGTTTCGGCTACGTTGCAGCAGCCATGGTCACGGGCAGACTCAGACATACGCGATAAGTCCCGTTAGTTATTAATCATGATTAAACCAAGAAGTTTAGTTTTTATTATCTACGTCTTATTATCCGTTTGTTTCTTGGTTTTATAGAAAAATCCAAGATATCAAATAATCCTGCAGCATATATACCTAATTACTTACGTGTAGAATAATGTCTGTATTCGCAATTTTCAGTACTAATTCACTGTCTTGTAATTTTTATTCTGTGCGCTGTATTTTTCGTCTATGCGCTGTGAATTACCATATTTTTTTCCTTCTTTCAATTTCGTTTGTTCAACAATGTTAAGCAACATTAGGTAATGGTAAACAATGTAAAGGGAGAGGTAGGATTTACATGGTTGACCAAATTCAGGTAAATTTTTTATAACCATCTTTATTGATAGAAATAGTGATTAAGTGTGGATGTCAATATATACACACCTAGTCACATTGGGTACTAGTTTCGGTGGTCACTTCTGATTATAGTGATAGGATCACTGTTACTGTATTTAAATTAATGACTACATATAGGCATTAAATAATACGGTCAACAGAAACTGAAAATAATATTCTGTTTTCTGTTAGTCATATGCAAACGTTAAGGATTTATACAGTACAGATTATTTTTACTATTTTATATGTATATTTTTTACATAATATAGATTATTTAGAACACTGATAAGTAATGCCAGCTTAATTTTAATATTATTTTACGCTCTAAAGACATTTTTTTATATTAAACTAATAAGTGAAAGAGTTTTAATAAAGAGTTATATTATAAAGTTTTTAAGTAGTCCTTTCTTTCCAAATAAAATACTAATACTCATATAATTCCCCGCTACCTCACATAAATATTATACCAGTATATACCAGTCTTGTGGCAATGCCAATCCAACCCAAGATACTTAAGTTGGGACCCCCTCAATTCTTTCTGTGACCCTGGCAACATTCAAGTCACGTATCCAGAGAGGTGAGACAGTCGGATTCCGATAATTTCATCAACTCTCAATGATATCCTTGGACCATTTTCTCCGACCTACGCTAGGCAAAGCGAAGTTAATTTAGTATGCTAAAATACGAATTCGATAAAGAATTCTTATTGAGTTATAACTACGAGAAAATAGGTTAGGATTTTAAGGGAATTATTCTAGTAACGGACTAATATGACAGTTTCATTTGCCAAAAAATTCAATCTAAGATTATAAAATAGTCTAGAAAGTCAGTCTAGAAAGGCTAGTCTACTCTGCATATCAAAAACAGCAACCAGAAATTAAGAAATCTGTCAACCTCATTTATATTACAACTGTTATTGGATTGCTTTAAACACATCGCTCTTGCTAGCTTTTTTGAATAAAAGCCATAATTACGTACATATGCTTATAAAGTATTAATCATCCGCTAGGATCTAAAAACAAATACATACGTATTCCACTCTTGCAAACATATGATTCCCTAGTATTTCACATTACACAAGCCACTCGCACAGTAGCTCCCTCGCACCCGAATTGCATTTCGCGAAATATTCGAATAAACATGGCGCTGAGACAAAACCCATCTTCGATAAATTGAAACGGAGACAGATATTCTATCCATCTCCGAGACAAGAAAACAGTTGGGAAACGCTTTTCCCTTCCCCTTGAGGGAATAAGTGGAGTGGCTGGTTCCGTGTCGAGTGGCGAATACACATTGAGGCATTCTATCAGCGAATTGCATCTGAATGTTACGACACCTTTTATTTGTCTTTGCGGAGAACTCGAACTGTCCAGTCTTAAAGGGTGGGACCCAAACGTATTTGTAATATTCAGTCCTAGTTTGATTAAGTATGAAAGATGAATTTAATTTTTTTAAATACATTCACGTCTTTCAATCCCGTGGAAATAAAATATGTATCTCCTAGGTCACTTATGAGCATGTATATTGAGGTTGCAATGTCATAATACTACAGAAATTTACATATATTTTTTTATAGATTTTAATCGTTATTATGTTTTATTTGGAACAAAATATTCTAGGCTCAGTTAAGTAGGCTTGATTATACAAGTGAGTGTCCAGTGTTATAGAGCTTTTCAACCCAATCATATTTGCAATATTCAGTCCTAGTTTGATTACCTATGAGAGACGAACTATTTTTCATAATACAGTATTAGAAAAGTATTTTCTAATCTAGGTTAAGTGAACTGATTTTATTATTCGTATGCCTTTTTATGTAGGTTGAAATAGCTAGTACAACACAAGGATAAGAGGAACTTAATATAATATTATAGAAGTGATGAACATTGACTTGATTTAATTCGAAATAGAATCTATTGGACGATTGGCTAGCAACATGTATCATTTATTACCCCAATATTCATGCTAAACCGTGACCTACGAGATATTTTACTAACAAGAGCGTGAATGTATATCATTATGTTTGTATTGAATTCTAAATAGGTCTATGACAACGGTCTGTATAGAGTCTACTCATACTACGAAATATTGCCAAAAACACCATATCCTTTTATAATAAATTGATTTTCAATTTCTGATAAAATATTAATAGTAGCTACCGTATGCGTTATAACAAAAAAAAGTACTAAAAATACCTCTCTCCCGCTAACTTCAGTAGCGACGTGACAAACACAAAAGGAAGCCACTTCTTTATTTATGATTCAACATTCTTGTGGCCTATTGTGGATTAACTTTCATAATATTTCATCCCTTCTCGTGAGATGGGTTGGACGTTTTCAGGTTGGGAGGGCGATATTTTCACAACCAATGCATTCGTAATCTCGCACAGCCTAAGATAACGTATTGTTATTCAAACAATGGAGATATAAATAAATAAATAAGAATTACGGAATGGTTAGAAAAGCATAATGTGATTTTTTACGCAATTGCGGAAAGAATGGATAGGAGATATACCCCGTGATAGTATTGCTATAAGTGACTTAGCTGAAATAATTATACCAATATACCAATACCAATTCCATCCATTCCAAGGGATTAAGGAACATGAATTTATACTCATATTATGTATATGACATACATTGTATGAACAGAAGCAAAGATGCAGAACATTCTCGATGTTTACTTTTGTCGTAATTAACATAGTAGATTGACAAAACAAAAATATTATGTGAGTAAGGTGTTTTGTAAGAGTGGGCCCAAGAAGACATATGACAATCAGATAGACGAATGAAAAGGGGTGACGTTAGAAGTACCTACATATAAGCACCGAGTTAGTATGAGGAGGTTTATATTTGACAATGAAGCAAAAGTGGTTTGTCTGGATCGGATTCGTGCTCTCTGCCTAGCCCTCTATGGGGAAATGAGCGTGATGTGTATGTATAAAATACATCGGACTAGTATGTATATATGTATTGTATGTGTATGTATTATAATTTACTGAGTTAATTCTCTATACATTATCTTATATTCTTCTATAATTTAATACTTTATTTAATTGAACTAATTTAAAACATTCCGTTTACAGTACACACTAAAACTCCAGCCGTACAAGCTCCTTCATAAGCGAAATTTTCAACGAGTTTTGCGTGTTGTAACTTAATTACAAAATTTGCTTGAGCTTATTTTGAAAATTCCATTCCCTATAACATGCTTGTGCATTGGCTACTCTATATATGAAAAGTTTTTCCATTGCAACATACAGCATGTTTTCTAATTAACTTCCTATCAAAAAACTACAGTATATACGTATCTCCCGTGATAGGTGGGACGTAATAAGAATGTTAATTAGCTACCGCTCTTCCCAGCTTGTCGTAGAAAGATACTAGGGGACTAGGGGTAAATAAAATATATTGAAAGATGGCTTAGCAACCTGTCACCAATGGTCCATGTGAACAACAACACCAATAAATGCCAAATGACTTAGGCGATATAATCGTCTTTCCAAAGTTAAAGTGAATACATATGTATGTACGAGTATGTACATATTGCATATGCGTTTTACTCTGTAAAAGAGTATATGACAAAAGAGTACTGATGTACTTATCGTATTTTAAAATTTGGTATATATTAATTATTTTTATATACATATACTATCATTGACATTATTATTATTTTATTTTTGACATTTTATTTTTATATATGTCGATCATTGTAACTTTGGACATGTGTTAATTGTATTTTATTTTTATGTGACATTGTTGCACTGTAATAAATAAATCTAAATCTAAATCATATATTTCTATGAAACAGTGGCTCTAGTCATATTTGATTGAAGTTTCGTCTTTAGGTACGTTTGTTAGTCTACCTTAATTCTAGTGAACCATAGATCAGAGTATAATTCCCGGAACGATCATGTATCTATTAATCGAGCTTAGTGTTTGCGGAATTTAGGTATATATTAACCCCGTATGATATTAGTTTCTAGGTAAATCTATATAAACATTCATGACCATTAATCCTAGCAGGATAGATAGAATTTCAGTGGTCACTTTTACCTTAAATCTGTATTCAGTAAATGGTAATCTATGCCTGCGTATGCAGATACAAACTATTGCTAATGGCGAACAATACGCAGGTATTCTCATGATGGTATTCCTAGCCATATGTAAGTAATACTTGTGCAATTATACTCCATTCTCCATATGTAACATTAGTGTACTCAAATGTTTTCACATATAAAACGCAAAAAACAAACGTATTCACGATCATTAACCCTCGCGGGGTAGTCAAAGGTTCAGGTTTCCTTCTCCGCTATTGCGAAGGTAGTAATTCTATGGACACCTTGAATCCACGTGTATATGCAGTATACCTGTTTGTTTGCCGAGTGTGTATAATGAGGGGTATGAGTATCAATGAAGCCGAAAAGGTTTATCAAGATTGACTACTCAATTGAGTACTCAATGTGACAGGTGATAAGCCGTGTCACCATTTACAAGCACTATAAATACAAGCATGTTTCCTCACGGTGTTTTCCCTCACCGTATTTTCACATATGTATATCATTTTAATACAAACAACAAACAAACCACAATAAAACAGTAACCCATTTATACATTTCGCAGAGTCGGAACAAACTGTTCCATTTTCTTGGAGCAAGTTATTTCCTGGGCAAATATAACTTATCGAGTTCCCTGACGTCAGCATACAGAGCTGTTTGCTTACAATGTATTGCTGGCGTGTGCACTCGCTGTACATTTGGCCCATTGAAGCGAGAGCTATGATTACACGAGCCCACATCATGCCAGGGGAAATCACACGATAGTTTGAATTAAACGAATTAGGGGAAATCGGAAGCTTGGTGTGTTCAGACCGAAATCAATGCACATTTACATACATATATAATCAGGTCTATATTGAAATGTCTGAAATAAACTTTTCAACATACATCACGCCTGTCTGACTAGAGAGAGGTAGGCAGAGAATACGGGTTCTCAGCTGTCTTGATCCTGATAAACCTTTTCGGCGTCATTGACACTCATACCCCTCCTCATACACATGGGCAAACAAACTGGTATACTGCATATACACGTGGCTTAGACGTGGCAATTACAATTTTCGCGATTGCAGAGATAAAGACCTAAACCTCTGACTATCCCGCAAGGGTTAATGGTCATGAACTCGATTGTCTTTTTGAAGTCTTTTAATTTATGTTACGTAGACAGAACTTTTTTGTACAAATATACTGATTGTGTATAATGATAGCATACATATAGTAAATAAATAAAGTGATAGGTGGCAGTTTTCTAGCAGTTTTCATCAGATGCCATTGGCTTCCAATGTCTTAGTCGACCCCCATGACATGCCGAGAAAAATGGTAGCTAGTTAGCATTCTATTAACATCTCAAACAAAAACTGGAAGACTGTAAATAAGGTGAATTTAAATTGTACGAATGCATGTATTATAATGTAGTTACAATTACCTTTAGGCTATATGAAATAAAAAAGAAAAACATTTGTTCTTCAACACAGACATCTCCTAACCTGTAGGATTATATAAGCTCTTTAATACCACATAGCTTTAAGGAAAAATGTATATTTAAAGGAACCTTATTTCATTCACCCTATCTTTATCTCAAATTACATATTAAAACAGATAGTTAACTAAATTTACTAAGTTTTATTTCCCGCAAGTATAAATGTTGGGCCCACGTATATTCTTAGACTACAACTTTACTATTCTTAGACAAGTTTACTTAGTAATTTGAGTTAGAAAGTGCGGAAACAAGGAACTATCAATTCACTCTCAAACTTTTATTCAATAATACGTATTAGGACATAAATTATAGAATGGAAGAAATATCATGCATCTAAAAATGTATTCTTTTTTATTACTTACTACACTATTGTTACATAGTTCATGATAATAAAACTTACTAATGCGAGTATGTAATATTACAGGTTATTTTATATAGTACCCATATCAATATAAAACTAGATTAATGATAGATCATTTGAAAACCATACAACCAACTATAATAAGAATTCAATTTACAATAGTATATAATTTGAAATGACTGCACAAACCAAAGTTTTGAATATGTATTTTAATATGTTAAACTCGTAAACCAAATTGATTTATTTCTCAATTTTACTAACGGATGGTTGTGATAAACAATTTATATTTAATTTATCAACAAAAATAAATAAATATATATACACATCAATAGATACAAATTGATCACCACCATAAAATAGTTTATCCTAGTTTCATTACAAGATACATTATTCCATTTCGATTACTTTTATATAATACCAAGAAATCTATAGTAATTTTTGTTAAGTCATTGAACAAGAAGTTTAATATTATTATTTCCTTCTTTTGTACGTCAGCTAGTTAGTTTGCATAAGTATCAAAATTAATGTATTTTATGATAAAATTCCCATCCACCAACGTTGCTCTCTTTTTATGTCGAGTATCACATAAAATTTCCTCCATATGGGTACCAGAGTGGCAAGTGTCAAGAGATGAAATATTCATTTCGTTTAAAATCCAAGTTCTAGAAGCTTTCACGCTCTTCAAAGAAATTCTGTCACGTTCTGAAAGCAAGGCGATTCTTAAATTCTTATAAAAACATCACCTATGGTATAGTCAGAGATTGGTTTGTCCAAAATTGTTGTAAAAGGATAGGTTTTAACCTTTCCATTTCTTACTTCCATTATAAGACTCATCAAGCGATATACAACATTTGAACATTAGGTATATGTTGTATACAATTCATAATCATTATCTCTTATGGAACTTTTGGTTCGAAATGGATAGATTTGGATCCTATTCTAAGAATATATAATTGAGTACGATAATTAAGTATTCGTGGAATATTATTATAATTTATTTCATTCCATTCAATTACTTTTATACCGAAACGCCCATTGATCATAGACAAAACATCAGTTCTTAATTTAAATAGATGCCCAAACTTTCCGAGACAGTGAGAGACATCTCTCGTTTCTGTTTGCGAAAGTGTATCGCAAACTTAATTAGCAAACTTAGCTTTACGTCAAGAGTGCAGGAAAGTCGCTTCATGAAGCACACTTTCCAGTTGACGGCGACAGAGTTTACAACTTTTATACGGAATGTCGCCTAGAGCAGTTTGTCGTTGACATCCACGACGCATACACTCTGTGACTATAGTCCCTGAATAGAGACTCGATGCATAGAAGAGTAAAGGAGCCTTAGTCTACTAATGCATTTTAGGCACTATATTAGTTCAATAGTGATACAATAGTACATCAGTAGCGGTAATTTGACACTTTTGGTACTCCACTATTAACTGAAACGCTTTCAAACTGCGTCTGAAGCACAAAAAAACTGCTCCACTAATCAATCATACCTCAATATCAGTTTAATCGCGTTGTTGTTGGTACTCTACTATTGTTTTGACAGCTTTTTCTATGCTCAACCGTAAGCGAGTGAGTTCTTGAGTGGCCACTGAAGCACTACTGACGCGCTATTGAGTCACTATCGAGGTACAACTGTGATAGATAAAAATTTTTGTTACACTCTTTTACAGCAGAGACGCAGTGGCAACGCAGTTGTATCGCCAGCATCGTTAATTAGTGGTCTAAGGCCCCAGTATTGTGGCTTAACCATTGTCTCCAATCGAATAATCAGGTGTCTATCCTTAGAACTATAGAACAGATATTGTATGACTTCGTAGAAAGTCTTATCGCCAGAGTCATGTTGTTATGTATAGGCACAATATGTTAAATGGATTTTACTTAAGCATACATACTTTTCTGCAAAATCAAAGTCAAATGTTTTTATTCAATATAAATACAAGTACAGTACATTCATTGAAAGTCAAACATTTGCCTGACAATGGTTGTCTCTTAGCATTGATACTATACCGTTGAAATCGATGTGATGTGCCCGTTAATCATTTAATCTTTTTATGAAAATTACTTAGATCAGCTTGATCGGCGTACCTATACATTTCAATATAGCAACATCCACTAACTACGACCACTTCATACATTTACCTGGTAGAAATTCCAACCAACTTTACACGTGGCGCCGACCTAAACTAAAAGTGGTGTCAGCTAACACCCGAAACAACTTAACTAACTAACACAGCAACGTTCGCTGGTTCAAATATGTACACATAAATGCGAGAGTCGGTATACCGATGTTTAAAGTTGAGAATAATATTACATACTCGTACATAGTCGCTCTAATTCCCCAACATAATAAGTTATAATATTAGCACCAATAATGTAGTAACTATACTAGATAATTACAAAAATACTTTAAGTTTAAGAGTAGTTCCTAAAACGTTTCATTAAGGCATATTCTTAATTTATTCATGTTAATTTTAATTTCAATAATTTTATCTATTATAGTGCAAAATTATATAAAAAACGTAAATAGATAGATATTTACACTGTAATACTGATATTTTTTGATAACAACTATGCCACACCTCTGCGATATTTTCTTAATTTCACATTCATGTATCTCAAGTAACCAAATATCAATTAAGGCCATTTCACCTGTATGACTTATCAACCAATTCACGTTTAAAAAAGTCAGTTGGTTTCAGTATTCAAATGCAAACCGCACGTATCTCGTTCACAGGTCGACAGCTGTGCGAAATTTGATTTTGTGGCTTCAGATGGTGAAAGTCTAGACTCACATGTGGTCTGAATGCTTTGCTTTCCAACGAACAGTTCGAAAGAAAACTAATAACAATAAAAGAAAATTGGCATCTATATACAGGCAAAACAACTGAATTCAGAATGCGTAGGACCCAATACAATGCATATTTATACGTGTAATTGACTGTGTTTTGTATGTAACACCATATATTTATGTAATACCTTTTTTCATCACTGATATGTACTTAAATCTTTTTGGGTCTTCATACTAAAGAACAGAAGAGGATGTGTAAAAGTTAGTATGTTGTTTCAGTGACGCAAGAGAGATTTATCAGGATTATCAGGGTCTATAAGTAGCGGAAGTAGTATGCATGTAAGTATTTCTGGATTAAATACTCTAAATTATAGGCGTAGAAATACTGAGGAGGTTAGGTTAATTAACCTTTGTTAATAATTTCGTTTATTTCAGAAAATTTGCAAATATTGTACCTAATTAAATGGTAACTGAGTATTTATAGGGAGGCTTATGGATGTCAGTGAAGCAAACACTATGATGAGGCACAAATGGTACCTTATGATTGTTATGTATGGAGACAAGTTTTGAGCATGAATATTCTGGGATTGCGATGTTATTTGGAACATTGGTGACAGGTTGCTACCCCAGCGCTCAATCAATTCCATTTATCTCCAGTCCCTTACGCCATTCCAAGAACGGCAGTTAGTTAGCATTCTTTTAACGTCACAGACTTTCACGGGAGAAATATTCTCCATATAGTTAATAATCGGAAATAATTATACCTTGATGATGTTCGAATGGCATAATAAGCGAATTCAAATGCTACACGTATCATAACGTGCTTGCAATTAGTGGCAGCGAGCTTATTGTGTGTACTACCATTAATTTGGTGATTAATCTAAATGATGATTCATGTTACGTTAGAGGTGTATTTAGTTTTAGCGTTTACTATAATAGATTCTACACAATAGACAATATAAAATATTTCTGGTAAAACTAGATGGTGTATGCAAAAGTGTGACGATTTAAACAAGCGAGATTTGTCAGGACGGTTCGAGGTGGCGATTGATACTCTCTGTCCTTTCTGTCACAGAGGTAAAGGAGTGGATATAAAAATATATTAAAATGGAAATACTGTTGTAATAAATAGAAGAGCTTGTATAGAGAGCTATTCCAATTTAAAATTAAGTGAGTAGTGATGCAAGACAGATAAATACATTTGAAGTCTTAGTCTTGAAGTAGTAGTCTCTCATGGTAAAGACCCTTTAGTTTTATTTCTATTATAACAAAATATAATTATGCATTTATATTATATTCATCATCATCATCATCAGTGTTAGCAGATTGGGCTACCCTTTCTGCTAGCAAGTAACTGAGACGGATCCCTTTCGCAGGGGCCCGGGGCCAGCATACGGCTCCACACCCCTTTTCTCCATCAAATTATTGTTTTCCGCTTTGTTTCTGTCGTCTTTGGTCTGTGTCTGTGAATAAAGTGATTTTTTTTACATATATAAAGTATTACTACATAGTATAAAGCAAAGTCGCTTTCTCTGTCCCTATGTCCCTTTTGTATGCTTAAATCTTTGAAACTACGCAACGGATTTTGATGCGGTTTTTTAATAGATATAGTGGTTCAAGAGGAAGATTTATATGTATAATAACATCCATTAAATAGCCAAAAGTGCGAAGCCGGAGCGGGTCGCTAGTATAAGTCTAATTATATATTTATTAACTAACTAACCACAATCGAAGGCTTTCAGTCAGCTAGCTCAATAGCCTTCTATATCTACGATAACGATTGTTTCTCACTACTTAGACGTCTCGGCGAGAATAATAGCCTTATTTGGATTGAAACGGGATGTTGGATCGACCCATTACCGTTACACGGATCAGCAAATGGCTGCAGGAATTAGTTTAAGACGTTAAAACTTCTTGGCTAGTATAAAATAAAGTTCACAATGAACTACAAGCAATACTATGTTGAGTGTTCGAATCTCGCTTATCTATGATATATGCTAATGTAAATATAAACAATATTGTTATGCTACGGCAAATTTTGTTGAATAAACCCAATTGTCTTTTATTACATACTTCATTAAGTACAAAAGATATTACAAATCTAAAATCTGACCTTTTATTGATTAGCCCTAAATTAATATTCCAGACGGACATTATGAAAGAGACATTTACTTGAAGTCAACAGAAGATTCAAGATCGTTTCATCTTTCCATTTTATGGTACACTAGAACATTATTTAAAGTTACGGACGCCAAAGCAAATAATTGAGTAATTTAGCTAAGTTGTAAAATGTTTGCTCCCTCACTGATTGAAGTTGTTAGTTAAGTGAAACTTCGCCTTTATTGCTAACTGTCTGCTGCTGATAATAAATAAAAAGTGAAATTGATATTATTGAAAGTCAAATCAATGTATATTTCTGAAGAACTCATTGTCTCAGTAAAACGTTGGGGATTTAGATGTATGAAAGTTGGAATTATAATAAAAGGAATATATGTATGTGGGTGAAGTGGAAGGGCGGTTACGTACAGGCCGATCCAATAAGGCATATGACAGTCAAATAGACGCCATATTTAAAGAGGGTGACGTTTGTAATACATATTTCCGCCGAGTGTATGAGTGTCAATGAAGCGAAAGTGGTATGTCAGGTTCGGGACAAATGGGGATCTGTGATCTCTTCCTTCCCACTCGACAGGGAATCAGACGTAATGTGTATGTATGTTACGTTTGCATATAAGTAATTGTGGTTTCCTTTAATTTTCTCACATACATAGCTAATATCTTTATTTTGGTTTTACCTTGCGAATAGGTCTTACATCTGTACTAATGCTTCTTAATTGGGTGCTGGCTGAAAATCGCTGCACAAGCGCTAAGCCAGAGCCCATTGACAGATACGCTATGTGTCAAACAATGTTTCGTTTGTAAGCTGTCTACGTACGTCAGTTAATAAATAAAGACAAAAAGACAAACGCGTCCACGACCATTAACCCTTGCGGGGTAGTCAGAGGTTCAGGTTTCCATCTCCGCAATTGCGAAGGTAGTCATTCTATGGACACCTCGACCACACGTGTTGACCAGATAAACTGTACTCAATGTGACAACTGGTAAGCCATGTCGCCATTTACAAGCACTAAATTAGTTAATAAATGCTTTCCTATTTCATTATTCTAATTCTGCAGACGAAGTGTGAATTTTACTATGTACAGCATCGATGAATTGTAAGAATATGCATAGACATATATTTTCAAGTGAAATCATGATCGAATAGTACAAATAAACATATACATTCATGTGAACATTATCGAAAACAGTACAAATAAACACTTAATCACCGAACTAAAGCTATAAAATTAACACCAGCCAGTGTTTACGGAACAGTGATAAAACTAGTTGAATCCTCGCGGCACTATTCACTAATACCCGGCTCTAAGAGTGCTAACAATAGCTTCTTTACAATTTATGCTTCAAGTTGGCAGAGAAGACAAATTGCCTGATTAAGAGGGTGGACTGAAGAGATAATTAAAGTTCCCAGAATTCAACAGTACTATACAAATAGTCGGCTCAGTAGTATCCTTCCGTTTGCAAGTCTGGTTCTTAATAAGTTTTACTAAGAAAACTTCTTTTCAAGCGCAAGATTCGCGTAAGGTTTAACTAATTTATTTTGGATTGGTGATTAAAAAACTGACAACATTGTATGTTTAAGTCCCATTAGTAAGATTAGGATGAATATAGTGTACTACGAAATATTTGTTGTATATGTTCCTACTACTCGTCCCTTTTCTCTTATATGTATGTTACCTTTTGTATCCAAAATGTATTACCAAAGCTCACTTCATTTTTAATATAAATAATATTTATAGTTTTATTATTAATCTATTTATGAATAATTCAATATTTATTTGAAAAGAGATTAATTTAACCGTCAATATTTAAAATTATAAAATAATAGTTATTTCTCTTTCAATAAGCAAAATATTACAATTCATTTATAATTATGTCAATTTATGTATAGGTTGGTTGGTCTTATTAGGTAATAGGTTTGGACGTGGAAGACATGCCATGCGTACAAACTTTTCCTAAGCCTCTTTAATACGCTTACAATAGCTAAATGCATAGATATATATAGTTAGATGACGTAGCATATTTCTCATAACTTATTTAATATGAACTCTAGTACGACACTGTTCCGTCTCTGTCAACCACAATAGTCCATTCCCTTAGAGTTTGACCGCCTCTCGAACTCATTACATCTTCAGCTAGCATTTCTTAGTAAATACGCTTCCAAGATCTAGCAAGACACTGTCACCTGTAGATAGAGAATTTAATTCAGTTCCTATCTTACTAAACCTGATTTAAATTAAAAATGTTTTGTACTTAATAACTAACGGGACTTATCGCGTATGTTTTTATATAATAAAGTTAGCTTTATTAATGCGACGGTTGTTATTAATCATGAGTATAAATCGCGAATCTCTTAAGATTCTCAGAAGATCTATAATTGTATTGTAGTTGTAATATTTGTTGTTGTTGAGTTGTTAATTTCTGACTAGTATCATAATTTCCCTGCTAGTCTGGATCGTAAAAAGAATGAAACCAGCTGCCGTTTTTCCCGCATGTCGTAGGAGGTGACTAAGGAACTAGGGTAAAATGGAATCTATTAGGCGATGAGTTAGCGAGGAAATGTATACTCGTATGTATGCATCTTAATTTCCTTGCAACTAAAAATATTTAACAAGCATTTAAATGATCGATGCGCTTCAGGCAGCAAAATTGACGTTGTCAGATTCATCCTGCAACATTTTATAAATATCACGGGCCTTTCATAGATGGAAAAAAGTCTCCCTGTCAATAAACATTTTGAAATCAATTCAATTAAATTATATTTATTTGTAAATTATTTATAGGTGCTAGCAACCTTTAAAGGCTCTGGTTACATGGTAACTGGTAAACTGCTTTAAATATAAGTGTATAGTAACTCAAGTCTCCGTTTAGAGTACCCGCCACATAAGGTGGCAGTTGGAGGCGTCGCCACAGTCGCGTAATCCAGTGTTGCCAGTAAACACGCCAAAACTAGCACTCATTGTGACATACGGCTCGATACATTATATTGAGGTTTCATTTGTAACGATCTTTGGTTGCAGAGCTATAAACTCAAATAAAACAAATTAATATACCAAAGTCAAAAGTCAAAATATTTTTATTCAAAATAGGCCCTATCATAAGCTCTCTTTGAAAGTTATTTTATGATCTAAGTACAAATTAAAAAAACTATATATTGACAAAAGGAATATATATGAGTGAAGTGGAAGGGCGGTTACGTAGGGGCCGGCCTAATAAGACATATATGTAACAGTCAGATAGACGCTATATTGAAAAAAGGTGACGTTAGGAGTACCTATAACCGCCGAGAGTGTATTAGAGAATGTATGAATGTCAATGAAGCGAAAGTGGTCTGTCAGGATCGGGACAAATGGGGATCCGTGATCTCTGCCTATCCCTCTACAGGGAATCAGGCGTGATGTGTATGTATGTATGTAAAAAAACTATTTCAAACATGGCACTGAGCATTGTCTTTACATATTTTTACCGAGGTTAGTTCACCAACCATTTCGGCTGCTCAAGATGCCACGTCATGAAGACCACGACCGCTCTGATAAGAGCGTAACGATTGAGAAGAAGAAGTTCAGCGGAGACCCTTGGAGAAGAACTAACAAGAAACTCCAGAAATCAATTTATTATAATCACCCTTAACAAACATAAAAATTACAAAGAGTGGGCAAAAAACACAACGCTGGTACTACTAAATTTACCTTTCATACAAAATAACACGCAATGGCGGAAACGTCAAATTTAGTTCCAAGTTTGGCTACTGCCACCTTATGTGGCGGGTACTCTAACCCGGCATCGGCAGTACAGTAGCGGTTCATAATGACACCAGAATGAAAGATTATGCAGAATAAAATATCAAAAGTATTCCCTCGAGAAAAGCGATGAAGGATAAAAAATATTGACTGAGGCATTAAAGCGAATTTCTTTGTCTCGGCCGTTTAATGGGATTCTCTTACCGCCTTACTTAAGCCTCTTTGATCACGGACAGGGCGAAAGGTGAAATGTTTTAACGATGTCAACTGAACCACTCGGTAAATACTGCCGGGTAAATACTCGAGCGTAATGGAGAAAGAAATTATTGATATTGGTTTCAATCTCGAGGTCATTGGTTTTAATCTTTGTCTATGGGCAATTGCTGAGTAATAATAACAATATTTAGGACACTATTGCTCCAATGAACTAGCCCCTTGGTAAGTTCATTTAAGACGTTTAAGAAGAAGAAGTTAAGAAGTTTAGTTAAGGGTACTAGTCAAAGTATATTTCAAAATTATATATACTTATTATACAGTGTGTTAGGGATGGATCTAGCACACTATATATAGTAATATACAAATATAGTATAAATAATTAACAACCAGACTGAAAAGCAGACCAAAAGCGTAGTTCTCAACTCTGCCTGCACCGGGAATCGAACCCTCACGATTAGCGTTCAGGTGGTGAACCAATCGCGCCAAGGAGGTAGTCAAAACTATTTCTTACGTCTATGTAGTCAATACTGACACAAATAAAGAATGACATTCCTTTATCTAAAATGTAGGAGTCAGGTGCATGTCTAAAATAAAACCAATTTTCATCTCATAGATGGCGTACACCAAACCAAAGAGGTCCTTTAGAAATATTTCCTTTTTTGTGAAACATGTGACAGACAAATGTTTCCTTTATTTTGACTCTTTAATAAGATAATATACTAATAACATTCTTGCAGGGTTTTCATGTTTAAAGTTTTTCTTCTCTAGTTTTGACCCACTTTTTAGGATACACAGACTTATGAAGGGGTGTATATATATGAGTAATAATAAGCCCAATAAGACATATGACAGTTAGATAGACGTTATATTGAAAAGGGATGACGTTAAGAGTACCTATGAGAAGATATATGAGTGAATAATATTTTTTTAAATTTTATTACTAAGCCTTAAACCTCACGATTCTACCCTCACTTTCTCCAATTATGTGATTCAAAACAACCCAGGCGTTCAAACACTTATAATTGGTCCAAGATTAATACTCTACCTAATATTACCTTTGCGAGTCCCCAACAAAGCTTTCTTAACAATAGTCGCCAGTTTACGCCTGTATAATTGTAAGAGCCGGATTCGCTGGTAACGGCACGTACACGATAATTAAAGTTGTTTCGCCATTTGTCCCCACTAACTCAGTTGGAAGCACCACTGTACAGGATAACTATGTAGTCGTTCTTGTAGCCAAAGAACGACTAGTATTATGCGGTATAAGATAATACATATTAGACTATAATATACAGTGATAATATTCCATACATTACAACCGCAATATGTGCTAATAAGTGCCCAATGAGATGTTTTCGTAAATCTCTAAGGTTCTGTCCACCCCGAAAGGGATTAAAGGAAGTGAATGTATACTATAATACACAGTGAATCTTTCTGAATACAAACAAACGCACCCTTTGCGTTGTTTAGGTGTAATATTTTTAATCCCGCGTTTATCTGTAACGTTAAAATACCTTTTTTGCACGTTAATAACATAGATGAGAATTATTCGTAAGTTTGCCTTATATCAAATACAGATAACAAAATATTAGATATAAGTTGGATAATGTCTTTAAAAACTTTATTGTTACGAAATTATTAAAAGTTACTTGTTTCTTCCTTCACATTACAATGTGTTGCTAAAGAACTAAGGGTACACTAAGGGTAATGGTAAAAGGACTTAAAGACTAGTTAATCTAACTTTTACCTACTCACTGATATTGCATGTAAAGATCATAGTATGTCCGATTATAATTACCGATGATATACATATGTTTATGGTTCTCTCCACCCGTATAGAGTCTAAAGTTACAATGACTATATGAATGTTATAAAAGGAAATCTCTCCCCTTCAATTGGTTTAGGATGATTTACCTTCTTTTCTCTTTTATATTCAAATGCGTATTCATATCCATTTCCTCGTTTTAATGCCTACCATCATTCATGTTCTATTTACGACATTAGCAATATTTTGCTTTCCTGTAAAAGCTGTTCCCAGAAATCAATGAATATTTATGTTTTCTAAAATAAGACGCATCTCTAATCGAAATGGGTGCTTAGGACTATGGTGGTTGGTAATTCCTTAATTAGTTTTTGCTATAGAAACAGTTTATAAAAGTAAATAAATATTCATATACAACTTATAGTTAAAATTACAAAGATACGAGAACGTAGATAATAATATTATTTCAAAAATTGAAATTGAAGATCGCAGAATTTTGAGTCAGGAGGTTCTGCCTATGTACTTTTTCAATAGAAATGAGAGTTTAATATAAACTTGTAAATAACTAGTTACAAGTTTATATCTACATTACAGGCAATATTTATTTACAAAATTAATTGTATGAAACGGATATTTAAATTATATCACGGTATACCATAAAGTCACATGACATGATTCGATTCGTAGTTCATAAACCGCGTTTTTGTAGATAGCGTCATCGCATATTGGCACATCAATCAATTTTATTAAAAATCCCTTTAAACGTCGTATTAAATGCAATGAAATTCCATCCGCTCGAAATTGATTTACCAATGGAACACGTGAATATTTTCATTGATTCATTTCTAGTTGTATACATGTACTTTTTGCTTTATTTAGCACGGTCTTTTAAATTATGTATTTTTTCATGTGTTATTAAATCAGTAAGCGGAGGAAATTATTTTTTAAACTAAAATACGATATATCTTAAATGTGATATGTGAACACAATGTAGTTATTAATAAATAAATAATAATCTTTTTTCGAATTTAAATAAAGTATAATTTAATGATTTATTTGAAATATTTCCAGTGTGATATTGATCTTCAGTAAACATTAGAGCTTTTACATTAACAGTCATTTTGTTTTCATTTCTAGTAGCCAAAGTGTCTGCCATCGCGTCAATGTCACGTTTTATCAGATATTTAACTTGACAGGTGGTACCCAAGTTCATTGCCGTTCACAGTCACTGACTATTTATTTTTTATCTATCCAAAATAATACATTTATTTCCTTACTTTGGTTTTCGTCAATAGATGTTACTTTCCACAGCAATTCGACGAAGTTACTGAAGCAAATAATTTAATGAATTATTAATGTAGGTATATCGCTAGAAAAGCGTTCAAGATGCTTTCGTAGTGTAACAAGAATTATGAAGTCAATTTAAATATATAGCAAATGTTGCTATGGTAAACATTGATGTTGCATAATGCAGATAGTTTTTAGTACTAGGTTACCGGGATTGAAATCCTTACTTTTTATAACATATCCCTATAATATCTAATCGGGCAAATCTAAACATTAATATCGAGGTTGTGATGATATTGATATGTAACCTCTAGTCATTTACTGATCTGTGACATACTGGGAAAAATCTTTATAATTACTTTACAGACTAGCAAGGAGCTTAATGTAATAATTTTAAAACGGATTCATTGGATTGAGTATATATTGACGACCTCCGTAGTGCGAACGGTTAGCCGCCTGAACGCTTATCGTGAGGGTTCGATTCCCGGTGGAGGCAGAGTTAAGAGCTACGCTTTTCTTCTGCTTTCCAGTCTGGTCGTTGGTTATATATGCTGTATATGTATTTATCTATGTATAATAAGTATATATTTCTTATATATTCGTTGATAAGTACCCTTAACACAAGTCTTAACTGTACTTAGCAAGGGGCTTGTTCAATTTGTGTAATAATATCCTACAATAGTATTAATATATCCATGATATATATAGCTCTGGTTCTTTACTTACCTCCTGCGACGTGTTGGGAAGAAATGTAGCTATTTTATTCTATTAAAGTCTACTTGGAGTTTCTTCAATTCACTATTCTTTAATTTCGATATACGCTAGAGCCAGACCACTTCAAACTTTTCCAAGTTAGCACAAGTATTTGTTTCTGACATATCTAACATCTCCATTCAAGAACAACTCCACAACACTTAAATTGAAGAATGTCTGGCTGAGTTGAGATTTCTAAGTTCAACGAAACGATTTTAAGACTGCCTAACAAATCGAGCACTAAATTGAAAGAAAACATTAACATACAAGTATGTATTTCAACAATGTTTAGCTAAATTATATCATAAAATAACATGATACAATTTTAATCATCGATGTTATTGTATTGAACACTGGGAAAAGAGCAATTAGCAACTGTAATTATTTTGAAATGTTTATTTTAGCTAATTGCTGAATGTGTCCGTGCTAACGTGTAATTAGAATTTGGTGGCTTATTTAATAGAGCTGTATAGCTGATAGATGAAGCTTAAAACATAGAGGGATGTAACATTGTGAATCTGACAAATGACTAAAAAATACAACAAATGACAAAGGTTCAGTAAGCGGTTGAATGAAGTCCGTATCTAATAAACGCTGTTTATGTTTTATGCTAAGGTTATATTATTATTATGATTCATTTTTGTATAAATAGTTTTTATTAAGAAAAAAATTATGCACTTAAAAAAGTTGATCGCTTAGTTTACATGCGGTGTTTTTTGTATAAATTACAATAACTCCAAAATGATAAGAAAATGACCGACCATCCTGAGTATAAATAATTGGCATGACGTGTACATTCATATATAGACCTTAAATAGTATTTATTGGTTACAAAAGTATTAAATTCAAATGCAACTTATACTCGTAGAATATATAATCCCTGTCGAGTGAATTAAGAGGCTTTTATCATTCAGTCTCCATGATCGTCCATCAATCAAGCTAAGCGTGATATCGCCTTTCATTATTAATTATTATTTATTTACAGCCCGTCTCATCCTTGCGTCAGTTCTTGGAAGAAATAGAAAGATAATTTAGAGGATCGTGAATTTTATGGAAAACTTAGTTCAATATACATTAACATCACGTGTGTAAACACAGAAATAATAGGCAGAGAATAGCAGATGATGTTTATTATTTTTGATAAGATTAAGTTAGGTCTGATACCAAAGTCTAGCTGGGCTTGATAAGGTGATTATCTAGATGAGTGACCCTCTAAGCTTACCTATGAGGAAACCTAATAATTATTCCATTTATTAGCTGACACGCAAGCTTCTGCCAATCCCGAAACAATTGATGATGATTCTCTCATTCATTAATTGATGTATATTTACGTTCAATGAATGTATTAGTATGCTTAAATTGTATAAAAAATGTTTTGATTTTATTTTTTTTCTCCCATAGGTATATTAACTATTACTGTATAGTACAAAGCCATTATTCTTTGCGGGATATTAAAAAGCATTTCTATATCTTACATAACACTTACTTACACTGATTATTTTAAAGTGTCAACTATATTCATACATATGTGTATATTTGATATACTAGCTCATCATAGCGTCCCATCTTCCCACATTAGTTTATGCTAATAACAACCAAAGACAAATAGGTTTGCCTAGGTGGTAATACAAGGCATAAATCTTCGTAATCCAATTACAGCAAGCCAAGATCCACTAACTTCAAGAAAGGAGTCAGTTGGTAATAGCTCTTTGCGAAGGTGAATTGTGTACTTAACAACATGGAACCAATTATAAAGTTCACCCCCGATCGTTTAAATCATTTAAAGGAGCTGCGAACGTGTTTTAATTTACATACATGTTGGGCCAATTTATTAGCTTTATCGAGTTTGCAGGCTTGTCTGGGACGGTGTAAGAAGGGCGTTAAATGAAACGTCATTGCTATTACAAGATACAATAAGAAATTTTTATGAAGGTAGAACGTTCTGTGATATTTAGGAGATTGTTATTATTATATTGATAATTTATCAGCCTTATTATCTATCTACATATAAAGATGTCATTAATTACATATTTATCTGTCAATTCATAATTACTTTTAGTCGGTGGCGTTTGTATTATTAGTTATAAGTAATTGCAAGTTCATTACTCTACATTCAATAATTATACCACTCTAAGAACCCTATTTAAACATCCAATAAGACAAGCACATGCAACTTAACATTCGTAAGTAGCTCCCTCTAATGCTGTGATGCAACAACGCAACTTGTCAAGAGTTAAGTCGGTAAACTTAAGCCGTGCATCTCGCATGTGTAAAGGCCAACTATATCGGAGACATTCCGACTGTAAGTTTTAAACACTTTTGCCATTAACTTCTGCATTTGAAACGTGCCCTCTGAGTCTGTTTAATTAATGTTCATTTCTGAAAGTTCTATTATAAGAAAACTTGTTTTAACATGTAAAAAAAATCGCATGTTAGTCACTCAAACAACATACCTAAGTATACACAAGTCGTGAAGCGTCTGTTGTTATGTATAAAAAATTGGTAGATGTTTTTTGACAATACTTACTTTATTGATCCACAATGCTCGAAAACTTGAAATTACTACTTGTAATTACCTACTTCAACTTTTGTTATATATGGCAAATATGACACCGTTTTTCAGGCTCAAGTTTTGCTATGACAATATTATTGAATGTCGTTATTAAAAAGCACATTATTGTCACTTCGTTATTGGTTTGTTTATAAAGTTCTTTTGAACTAGGATATCATCATCCAATATGCCAAAAGCTCATCGGAAAAAAGTGTTTTATTACGAATCAAAAAGAATTTTATTGAAAAACCCGTAGCACGGGACACAATTATGGTCGGGTTAGTATTGTATTAAATTATAATAATATTGGTATTTTCTCCGCAAAAGGGAAAAGCGGACAATGCTTTTATAATTTCAGTATACAATTTGCGTCATATTGTTCTTTTGTGTGATTTATGAGGGACGCTGAACAAGAGCTGGTTTTGTTCTTACCCAAGCGATACTCGATGTTACCTACCGCACCTTTTCTCAAATTTAAATTATAAAAATAAATTACTTTGAGGAAATTTTGGCTCTTCCCCCATATTAAACCTTGGCCCTATTCAGGATGTATGGTTAGTTGTGTATCATACAACTGATTAGAATGTTCACTTCAACATTGACCATTAATTATGTTAGTTTTTATTACAATGTAAGTTAATGAATTCCGCGTTTACTAAGCCGGCAAACTAGATAACATCGCACATCACAAGTAAATACTCGTTCAACAAGACTGATTAAATTTTATTATTGTTATATTTTTGTTATGTAGAGAAATATATAGATATAGAATAAAGAAAATGGCTAAAACAAAGATGATTAATTCTAAAAAAATCAGCTTTTCCGTGTTTCATACAATGCCGACATTTCCGCGTGAAACAAGGATAAAATTCACAATACACTAATTAAGCAACTAAGATTTATGCCGAGTTGAAAGTGAGCGACTCCGCCATCTAACGTAAGCCAAAGTCAACTGCAACAGTACTTAAAACTTTTAAATGGTGTGTTTCCGATGTAGTTCGTCGTTAGGCATGCATAATGCATGCTTCTTGGGTAGCAGCTTGCAAGACTTGGCAAATTAGCTTTTTGTGGTGAAAAGTTTGGTTTGCTAAGATGCAAATCTTAGCAGTAGATGTATGTGGCGCAAATTGATGAACATTTAAATGCAGGTATACACACATAAACAAAATATATTTCATATATTATGAACTGGATAGAACATTGTGATATGAAAATTGTTTAGTCACTTTTGACTTGTATAATAATAAGGACAATATTGTTTAGAACATAATTAAATGCACATAAAAAATAGTACAGTACACCAAAATATAACTAAACGCACACCAAAGGTTAGGTTTGTTTTATTTTGGTATACAATTCAGTATTTTTGGTGTGTATTTAAATATTATTTGATGTTCGTTTAAATATTACATATACCATATTGTTTTTCGTATTTTACAAAATTACAAAAAATAACACAATAATTGCAGATAAGTGTACATGAACTCTAACTAAACAAGGCATAATCGTTGTAAATTATTTTATGAAAGCCTCTTTTATTTTTTACTTGAAGATATTTACGCAAGGGCGCAAACTGTGTTTATCTTCGTTTCTAATATCACAGTGATTTGTCTTGAGTCTTGATGCCTCATCATTCGGAGGAATCGCATAAATCTTCATTCATCATATCTTCTTCTTTTCATATATCACAGAGTTATTTCGCTGAAAATGGTATAAAGAAATTCTATATTCAATTAGGTGGACAAATTATTTAGTAGATTTAGTGGTACAATATCGGTAACACCTTTGTGATAATCTTTTTTTAATCTAACACTAACCTATGCAGAATAAAAAGGAGTGTTATAAACTTATATCATATACTCACAATAAATATACATATACATAAAAACACAATAAATATGGTCAGTATCATTTATTCATAAATTCAAATTAAGTTATATACAATAAAAAAAAAGGAATTAAAACTAACAAAATATTTACAAACTTAAAACTAATTAAAATAAATTACCTATAAATTAAATATGTCTAAAAAATTGTCGCTGTCATTGGAGCGCAGAGTGCCCAATATGCTGGCAGCATTCCCCCTCTGAATAGCCAGACTAATTCTCTGGCGGAGGAAGCTACCAGCCCTGCAATCCCCACTGGACTCTTGCAGGCGATGGGCAAGATCCCTTATGACCCCATGAGCCGCGCCCCCCCAAGAGCCGAGAGTTTCAACGGCGAAAGGAACAAAACTATATTCCCCACCAAGTGAAGAATATTTTCGCCGCTTCAAACTCTCTGCCGCAGCAGCAGCAGATCCCGCCTCGACAGCGCTCCGGGAGACATGACAAGGCGCCAGTGTGTCGACGCAGGTGGCATCCCACACCAGAGCCTTGCCACTCTTCCATGGAATGAGCGTCATACCATCCGGTCTCTTGCCATCGTCGCGTACCAGACCGGAAGGCTCCAGCACTGCAGGTACACGAGCGCTGACAAGAGCGCGGCGTATGACGTCATTCAGAGCCGCGTGACGTGACAGGCGACCTGCACTGCGCTGGCACGACAGCCCATGATGCCCGAAGGGATCGACATCTGTCCCACAACGACAGCGATGTGTCCCACAAATCTTAGCGCCTACCCTGAGACATACTGCTAGACAGAAGCTGGTTCTATCTAGCAGTGTGCCGATAACTGCGGAAGGCAGGGCGTTTAACCAATACCCCGACTCTGGCCTGGCAGCCGCTAAGAGTCGAGCACGCTGTGTAACACAAGAAACTGAATTTAAAAGGTTTAATTGAATCTGTTTACACAGCGGCTCGTCCCATAGCCTTTGCGATGCCAAACCAAGAGGAGTATCGGTCCCGGGACCAACCAAAACTAACCAAGCCTCCCTCGCTTCATCTAGACTCGTCATTAATGAATGACCGATACTAGGGTCGACGATTTTCAGGCACAATTCCGACGTGCCATAGACAGAAGAGAGGAAGGCTGGGAGCGCCACACCCGAAGCGCAACGAATGCCCAACCCGCCAAAACGAATGGGAAGTGATGCCTGTGTCCAACAATGATCAGTGAAATTACAATTTAGGATTTTGGATAAGGTTGACCGAATAATATTGTCCAACTGTTCTAAAAAGAAATGATGTTTCCAATAAATAAATATACATTTTACTCGTGTACTTAAGTCACACAATCTCCCTACAACATGCCAGGACAAACGGCAGCTAGTTAGCATTCTATTTACGTCCTAGCACAGGAAAGTGAGCGATCTGCTCTATAAGTAAAATATCGCGCCTATTTGCAAATAATACTGTATTTAGACCGCACATATTCTATTACTCAAGCGCACAAGTTAAGTTTTAGACAGGGCATGTCCATGTTATGTACATGCAGTAGAAATTATGCTCTATTTCATCTTCTTAATGGACTGTTCTAGAGAAAATAAATTTCTAAACGTGGCACTGTTCCAAGCCGTTGTATCATATCAGACCGATCCGCGTTGCGTCTGAACCCGTAATACATTTTATTATTTTATTTGCTGTTTTTATGTCAGTTTTAGTGTTTTGGAAGATATAATAAATGTTTTTTTTATGTATTAAATTAATACTTGTTTTTGTTATGAATTAATTACTTAGTTGTGGCTAGTAAAATATTTTATTAGTTTTTGTTTGTAATAAAGTTTTTATAATTACATGTACATACTACTATGTCCAACAGTGGATTGATACAGGCTGATGGTGATGATGACTTATGATACGCCTTTGATTGTAATGTAATATCAGCGATTCAATTGTACTAGTAAGTAATATTTCATTGCCCAACTCCAGCTAGGTTTTTTGTCTTTATATTATCAGTCAAAGAATTCTCATAAAATATTTTTACTTACCTTTTTGCATTCATTAAAATTTGCTACAAAAAATCCACCCCCAATTTATGTAATCAGCAATTAACGATGTTGCAAAAGCAATTTTCCTATTCTTTCATCAAAGCTGGAACAAAAAGAAGTTTCATTTAAACCGTCTTTTTCAAACGAAAAAGGGTTGAACCCTGTTTTATCACCGCATTGTTCTTCCCTTTTAATTTGGTTGTAAGTTGGTCCCAGCCATATTTTACTGTCCACCCTATCTCTGAAATGAACTCTTAATGACCATTTTATTTCTGAGACCTCCGGCAAAAATGTATATCAATTCGTGAACGCTCCATTTTACAATGGACATAAATCATTTTTGAACTAACAATGTCTTATTAATGTATTATTCACTACGCTATTAGTTATTGCTTGCTACGAAATTGCTGACTACGAGTTTTCTTATCTATTGTCAAACAAGCTAAATATATTTATTTGTATTTACGTAAATGCTGGCTGTCACATTAGAAATAGCTATTGCTAGATTAAAGGTCGTATTTCAGAATAGCCATACGTCTATTCTAAAACATATGTATAAAGGTATTAGCCTATCTTGTATTCATAAATTTATATAAAGCCATAAAATCTGGTGCAATGCTCGTACTAGTAGAATTTACGCGAAATTCTTAGCATCAAAGTGAATATTTGTGTTTTATTACCGCAAAGGAAATAAAACTGTACACCGTGACCAACATTCATTCTTGGAATAGTAAAAACTTTCCTACAAATACGAGCTTGCAAGTACTTTTTCATTTTGATTACCTCGGACGTCCTTTCAAAGTTGTAAAATTGGTAAACTATGCCAAGATTTGTCTTTAAAGTTTCTCGCGAGAAATTTATTTCCAACTACGTACATAATGCGAGCTAGATATAATATAAAAGCTTTAATATTTAATACTATGAAACTATATAATTATTTTATAATGGTATCAACATTTACGACCATAAGCACTTGCGGGGTAGTCTGAGATTCAAGTGTTAATCTCATTTATTGCGAAATGAGTGAATCCACATGTCAGAATCCTCAGCAACTTGCGTTTGGTAATAAACCGTGTCGGAATTTATAAACACTATTTCATATTTAATGGAGTATACTCGTATATGTATGGTATAATCAGTAAATTTTGTAGTTATTAATTGAAAAGTAATTAAAAATATTAAAAAATAAAAATAATTAAAAGTACGGTAAAATCACTACCTGTAATACAGCAAGTGATAAGTTATAGTTTATAAGTTTCAACCCTTAGGGCCCAAGAATAGAAATTTATTTGATAAAGTGATTAGTTAACTTGCTTAATAGATTGCCTTGGATCTTCAGGATTTTGTTTCAAAACTGCTTACTATTACTCTACCTGAAACAACTTTCACAATTACATTTTCAACTAGAACTACCTGAATGCTCGAAGATAAATCGCACTGTCCTTAACATGTTACGATAAATCACAAACTTTTTAGATAGAATTCAATAATATGCCAGAATAAATCATATTGGTTTTATGGCTTCACAAATTGATATGTTCATACATCATTGGCTTAAAAGTTCGGCAGGGATTCTGGGAGGTTATTTATGATTTAACCAGTTACTTGCTTATTAGTTCACTATCGTTCCCTTTGTGGTCATCGAATAAATTAATTGTATTACATACATACTCGTACATCCACATCATGCCCGATTCCCTGTAGAGCAGTTAGTAAAAGTCACATTTGTCTCTCCATCCTGACAAACCTTTAGTTTGATTGACACTCATACACCTCGTCACAAACTCGGCGATTATATGTACTTCTAACGTCACCCTTTTTCAATATGGCGTCTATCTGACAGTCTGTCTTATTTGGCCGGCCCATATAATTAAAAGGTTTATGGGTGAAAGAGCAATTATTATTATTTTAGAGTAAATGAAGTGAAATTAATGTAGATGTAGTATTTAAATGTTTGTGCTGAAAGAGGTGTTATTTTTATTGAAAAAAATAAGTAGGCAAAATATAATACAACATAAAGTAGGTAGGGTTGTTCTGGAGTAACATTTATATTTTATTTTTTATTTAACCTGTAATACATGATTCATAGTGATCAAAGGTAATTTCAATATTTTTAGTAGGTACAAAGTCATACATATACCTTAGTGAATTCATATGATATTACGAATAAATGACTAAAAAGACTTATTACCTGTCATATTCAGTACTGACTACTGACTGAGATTGCCATAGAAATACTACCTTCGCAACTGCAAAGATGGAAACCTAAACCTCTAACAACCCGCAAGAGTTAATGGTCGTAAAAGCGTTTGTCTTTTTTATTACGAATAAGTGTAATTTATGTCAATACATATAATAGATATATAATCAAAGTTTTGATAAAACATGTGTTGAACTTATTTCATTTATACACCTCAATCTTTTTTATTTTATTTAATAGGCTTCCATCCGCTCTAACATCAGAACCGGACTATTTCCAGAGAACAATAGCGGATGCAGATGCTGTAAATAAATCAACACGGACGTAAATCAAATGCCAAACACAACTGGTCAACGCAAAACAATAACCGTTAGGAAAACTAGAGGTCAATAGAACTTAGCTAGCATAATAGGAGACTTAAGGTATTTGCCTTGTAATAGATATGTACACAATACGCAAACAATACACATATATACGTACACTTCACGCCTGAATATAAATATTATTAGACAAGTTATTTTATTGTAATTTAAAATTACTACTCATTAAATAAATTTCGAAAATTGAGTACGTAATGTTTTTGTTTCGTACCATATACTTCTACTAGATAACGTTTATATTGAAATTTACTGGCGTTCAGAGCATAACAAAATATTATAGGATCCTTCAAGTTTAGGCATTTAGGAATTGTAAGGATTCCAATATGTGTAATTGGATCTCTAGACCTTACCGTCTCCTTGAAATGATACTATGATCTTGGATAAAACCTTTCTCGTCCCTTCTGAGACCTTCGACGGAGACTTATGTATTATACCCTGTACATACTCGAGAATACCTTGAAATTAAAACATATACACGACACATCTATTGGCCTACCTTGCATTTTCAGTTTTGTTTGGTCCTAGCTAAAATTTTATATTAGGTCGAGCAAAAAGTTTTTATGCAGTTTTGAACCTGGCACATTCATAATTTCATTTAATAATCTTTTTTTGAATTTCGAACATAGAATTTAAAGAAACAAAAGACAATTTGGAGCCTGTTTGTTTATATCAAACAATCGAATACTAAGAAAACTTGACTTTATTGGTTTGCTTTGATTTAATTCTTGAAAGTGTGATTGATATCTTTGGTTTTGCAACAAACATTATTTATTCATAACATTAAGGTGAGGTTCTATCAATATTCTATGGATACTCCACCTGAAATCGCCGCCCAAGCCGTGGCACTTATTCAGGCCGGACACAGCCAAAGAAATGTGAGTGCTCAACTTAATGTAAGTCGATCTGCGGTCCGAAATGTTTATCGAAGGTTCCTAGAGACTGGCGGCTTTGTTCGTCGCCAAGGAAGGCCACGATCTCGGGTCACAACTGAAAGGCAGGATCGATTCATCGAGATGACCAGCTTGAGAAATCGTCACCTTACCTCCATTGAAATACAAAACCAACTTCGCGACTTCCACGGAGTATCTGTGAGCGCTCGAACTATTCGGAGAAGGTTAAAAGAACGTGATTTGGTACCACAAAAGCCAGCTAATGGGCCCAAACTAACGCGAGCTTACCGAACAGCGCGCCTTCATTTTGCACGCACTCATTTAAATTGGACACAGCAAGATTGGAGCCATCTACTCTTTTCTGATGAGTCTAAAATTGTGTTACATGGTAATGATGGAAGGAAGAAGGTCTACCGACGTAAGGGAGAGCGTTTCGCACAATGCTGCTTTGAAGAGAGGGTTGCTTATGGCGGTGGCTCATGGACTGTCTGGGGTGGTATATCCGGTAGTGGCAAAACTCAACTTGAGGTAGTTACAGGACCACGGCTGCCAGCATTAAATGCTGAAAGGTACATTCGCGAGTGCTTAGAACCTCACGTGATACCATATGCGGACTATGTGGGTCCAAATTTCCTTTTTATGCATGATAATGCAAGAGCCCATACGGCCGACATCGTCAGGGAATATCTTCGGGATGTGAACATCACAGTTATGGACTGGCCAGCCAGAAGCCCAGACTTGAACCCCATTGAGCACATGTGGGACGAGCTCAAAAGACGTGTTAGGGCTCGTCAGCCAGTTGCCGTGACGATGCGGGAGTTGAAAACTGCCATAGAAGAGGAATGGGAGATGATCCCTCAAAATTTTATAGAGCGGTTGATAAACTCTATGTCTAATCGTATGAGAGCTGTGTTAGAGGCCCATGGAGGGAACACGTGTTATTAAATTAAACCTTTATTTGATAAAACATGTTTTTTATTCAAAAATCAATTATTGTGTTTTTTATTCAAAAAGGCGCATACCCGACTAGTTAGGCGTAGCTGCATGCCGTATGGTATTCTGAATTCAAATTAAAAACAATATGATCGAAAGAGATGGTAAAATGTATCAGGTTTATAACTGCATCAATAGTTTTTGTTCAATCTAACAATTATATTTCGGTAGGGGCCATCGAAACCTAAACTCTAAGGTGGGCCAATAGATGTGTCCAGTGAAGAAGTGTATATACCACTACATAGTATAAAACAAATTCGCTTTCTTTGTCCCTATGTCCCTTTGTATGCTTAAATCTTTGAAACTACGCATCGGATTTTGATGCGGTTTTTTTAATAGATAGAGTGATTCAAGAGGAAGGTTTATATGTATAATAACATACATTAAATAGTGGAGTAGGCCATATATTTTATACCCGTGCGAAGTCGGAGCGGGTCACTAGTGTATATATATAAGCTAATGTGTATATATATACATTAGCTTGTACATACATACATTCACGTCTTTTATTCTCTTATGGGGTACACTAAAACTTGGCGATATAATATATCCGAGGTCACTTTTAAGCATGAATATTGGATGCGATGTCATAATGGAACATTGGTGACATATTGTTAGCCCATCGCCCAATAGATTCCATTTACCCCTTGTCGCACTATGACATGCCGGGAAGAACGGCAGCTAGTTATTTTTTTTTTTTATATCCTAGCTAGCACTGGATCTTAAGATTATTGTTCCATTACGCTACTTAGATGTATGAGTCCGCGATATTATCAAACTCTCCAAAGAGAAACGGCCAATAGCCAGAGTCATTCACGAAGTATAAGCGATGTAGTTATACATAAACATAAACTCTCAACATTAGATTAGTATCATAATTCTTATGGTCAAAAACTTGGTCTTCTACAATCAGAATAGCTATATATATATTGACGACCTCCGTGGCGCGATCGGTTAAACACTTGAATGCTACTCGTGAGGGGTTCGATTCTCGGTGTAACCAGAGTTATGAAGTATGTTTTTTTTCTGCTTTCCAGGCTAGTCGTGGATTAATATATACTATATTTATATCTATCTATAAATAATAAGTTTCATTTTCTAAATATACGTTGACTAGTACCCTTAACCCAAATCTTAAATGAGCTTACGAAGGGGCTAGTTCAATTTGTGTATGGTGTCTCAATTATTATTATTATATATTTATTTATTTATTAAGACATAAACCCCACTTCAAAAACAGAAAGCCATCACGCGTTTGTATCTTAACTGCTTTAATAAACAATCTTTTTCCCATTTGTAAGTAAACGGTGGGCCACGAAACTCGCATGAAAAGGTACAAGATAAGGCACTTAAACGCTCGATACAGGATGAATAGAACCTTTGTATCATATTGATCGTGTTTGTCAGATAATGGATGGATGTGAAAAGCAACTCTTTAAGTTACGGTTGGTTTCTAGGAAAAGGGAACGAGCTTGAGAACGAGTGTTGTGCTTTTTATTTTCTTTATCTAGTTTGGTCTTTGTAAAATAGTGTTTTCAATAGTTCGTATTTAAGTAATATTCTTTATTTCATGTCATACGTTTTAACAATAAGTCGGGCGCTTCATTAATTATTACTAATTATTATTATTTTGTTGGTCTGGCGTATATATTTTAAACTAGTCTCCTTATTTTCCTTATTTACAAATAGGTTATGTAATAAAATCATGAATAACTATTAAAGTAATTTAAATTTAGATATATCAATGAAAATCATGAAAATTCAGTTTAATAAAGCGTAACGCATGAAGAAAAATAAACGAAAATAGGTTACATTGTTATGATTATTTTATAGCTGTTTACATAAACAGTTTTTACTTATGCAACACTTTTCTCTAATACACATTCCCAAAACATACGCGTATCAATTTCATACCACTTAGGTGCGACAAGTGACATAAAACGGCCTATTCAGCCTTCTTGGAGTTGTAGTGAAATTCGTCGACGCAATAAGCGCGTTACCTTCCACCCTTTGTTGCTCATTTAATTCAATTTAGTGGATGAAGGAGGCAAGTTATCTCTTGGGTCGGGCCCGAAACACTTTTTGTGAGATTGGAAGTCATCGCGCCCGTATTGGGACGGACTCATATTCTTTTATGAGTGGAAAACTTTTTACGTGCAAAAAGGCAAACAGATTGAATGCAAACGTCGGTTTCATGTAGCATTGGGGAGAAGTCAATTTGGAAATCGTTTTTGGTCCTAGTTTTTTATTCCGATTTACTATCTGGCTATTTTGTTTGCTTTTTGTTTTCGCGTTCTATGTGACGCTGGTGTGGAGAGCTGACGAGAAGTGGGCATGGGGAATGTGACACAGAGGTGTTAATGGATGGGGCATTCTTTCTATGTCCGACAGCATTGTTTTATTTTGTTATTTTATAAATATATCTATATGAGATAAACAGCAGACTTTCATGATTAAAATTTTCATGCCACCTACCTTGTACCGAACTTATAATGTAAGAAATTATGCTACTGAAACATTGTTGATTTTCAGATTTTTTCACTAATTTTAAAATCATATCCCAAAGATCAGTAACGAGTGATTCGAAAACCAACCTTAACTTCGACTCCTCCAAACAGCCCTTTACCGCGACTACCTAGGAAAAGTTCATTTTTAAGTTAAAAAAGTTTTGTCTTGATTGTCAATTGTCTTTAATTAATCTTACGTATGTTACTCAACATTTACATGAGTAAGAAAGGTAAATGAAACCTAATATATGTATACATTTACGAAATTTAATACTTTTCGAAATGGACAGATCCTCGGAGACATGATAATATCTCCTAGGTCACTTTACACTAAGAATACTGTGCGATCTCTGCTGTGATGTCAAAAAGGAATAACGGTGACAGGTTGCTAGCCCATCTTCCAATAGAATCAATAGACCCCTATCCTATTAGTCGCCTCTTACGGCATGCCTGGAATAATGACAGCTAGTTAGCATTCTTTTTATGTCCCAGACTGGAACGAGACAGAAATGGACCATTTTTGAAACAAATTCATTTAACACACACAACCTAATCGAATTACCAAACGAAGTATCCGAACTACAGCACAGAGAAACGCTTTGATTGCTTTGTGCATTCCTTGCGAAGTTCCTCAATCCGAGAACAATATTCAGGAACTGCAGAACCCGACCTGACTGTCTAAGATCCATCGCTTAAGCACACACTTCGACTACGCAAGTAACCTGACAACTGTTACTTGCAAATGTTAACTCGTAAGCCGATTGTACTAAGAAATGCTTCTAAGGTAAGTTTGGTCACTGTTAGCTATGAATTTGGTTTGAAAGGGAACGTGTGTTGAATGCTGAAGAGTAAGATTTAGGCTACGTGTTGCATATTAAATATAATTCTGTATTTCATATGACAATAAGATAGTAATAGGTAAAAATAACCATAAACAACAACATACGCTTCACGATTTGTGTATACACACTTCCTGTTTTATTATGGCGGGGTAGTCAGAGGCTTGAATGCCCATCTCCGAAATTTCGAAGGCATGTTAGGTATGGGTCATTCGAAGCCCGCGTATCACTAGATAGACAGCACCCAACGTGATAGGTAGTGAACCGTATTGCCGTATATAGGCTCTGACTATTACCTATCCTGAGGGATAGGCAGGTTTCCCCACGATGTTTTCCCTCACCGTTTCATAAAATACTCGTATACAAAGTAAATTACCTCTTTATTTATAATAAGAATTGATGCTTAGATTACGCAATACTATCGACATTAGACAAAAACATCCAACAAATTCCACCACTGCTTTTAATAAAAACTCTATCACCGCAAATCCATTACAAAGAAAAAAGGTATAAAAAACCTCGTTACTGAAACTAATAATATCATTAGAGTAACTACGATTCAACAAGCTTTAAAAATACCAATAATACTCGCAGCCATGTTTATGTGACTATTAATTCTTGTGCAACAATCTCTGCTGGCATCCAATAGTGGAAAGCAATATATTTCAGGCTAAGAAAGCTGCCTGTTCGCGATCCTTTCGAAGCTGTAATTTAAAGAAATCTCCAAGTGCTACAGTTCGATCCATTGTATTCACTAAAGTGGTTTTGTTCGTGATGTATGTAACTGAATTTTCGTCTGAGCTTATGGTATCGGATCGCTGTTTCACGAGTTTTTTCTAAGCTTTGTTGTGATTGATCGAACAATACAATAGATGCTCTTAAAAGCTAAATGACGGAATATTTGGCTAAAATATGACGTCATACCTGACTGAATAAACCTAAAGAATGTAGATATACAAGGTATGTAGGTATATTTTACAATTTGTAAATTTCAGGACCAAACATTTTATTTTACTTTGGCCCTTTATTTAGGTATTACTTACATTCCCATTTTCGGATATTTATGTGTATAGTATTGAAAAATGCAACTATAAAACTAATAAGTCAGGTTGGTGAGACAAATCAAATTCTTTATGGTTTTTTTATCAAACTTGGTAATAATTAATTAATAAATATTATTAATTTTAACTAATTTATATTGTCAACCTTTATGTAGCTATTGTGCACCCATTTATATCTCATTGTATGTCAAATTTTAATGTATGTTTTAAGCATATATCATGCAATATAAATAAACATACAGACATCTAGGAATCCACTCCCATCCCTTATCGAACCCACCCGACCAGTCAGATCCATAATAACTTACACCCTATCGGACTCACATTTTAAAACCCAGTTATTAACCGTAACAGCACCATACATCGGTTACTAACAAGAGTTTAAATGCAGCGTTAGTCCGCAAAAACATTCATTTGCTACAAGATTTCCAACAGTTAATTACACCATTCGAATGAGTTGTGGCTGTTTTCAGCTCTGTTCTCACCACCGCTATTGTTTCGAAGCACATCGTTAGCGCATTCGGAGATATTAAAAGCCTTTCTTTGAATTTGTGGTCAAATAATAAATTTTGGTTTTTAAAAACGTATTAGTTGTTATATTTGGTTTGGTCTTTAAAATGTATTTATAAGTTGTTATATGAGTGTTCAAGTAATTTACAAAAAAAAAAATATAATTGTATATATTTTATACATACAGTATTAAAAAAGTAAAGGGTATATTGTGCATATTATAAGTATTGATACTAAGAATTCCTAATATGCAATACTCTATTATACAGGGTGGCGCATTCAAAACGGTCAGTATGGGAAAGTTTGAAACTATAAGAGATACGAAGATTTGTTCTTAGGAACCATGTCACCGATTTTGATAAAAATAAAAACTGCATTCACACTTTCTTTGAAAAAATAACTGTATCCTGTACGGGAATCGAACCCGGTTGCTTTAAAAAAATAAACTTGCCCTTTTCACTTTTTCTTTTTAAATATCGATTGTGTAGGTCTTAAGCTGTAAATATCTCTATGAAACATGATGTCCAAAAAGAATAAAATGTATTGTTTTGGCATACTTTAATTTATCATAGTAGGTGTTCTAAGTGACCACCGTTGTTTGCAATACAATACTCAACACGTTTAGGTAACGACCTTACTATTGAATTTTGTATTTTCATGTGGTGAATTTGCGTTCAATTTGACTCTATTGCTACTTTCAGGTCTTCAACGGTGTCATAGCTTATTTTGTAAAATTCTTTCTTAACGTAACCCCACAAGAAATTTTCAAATATGGTTTAACACGTCACTTTAAGTGGACTTTTCAATAGATTGTTAGTGATTGATTACTGTAGATAAAAAAACCTCCTGAAAGGATTAATGCAATGCTAATGCCACATGATATGGTGTATGAACCAAGTAGAGAGGTACAAAACTACAAACAGCCATAGATACAATTTTACATGTCTGAACTTGTTGAGTATTGTAACGTGATGATAAAAATGATAAACTGAAGTATGCCAAAACAATGCATTTTATTCATTTTGGACATCATGTTTCATAGAGACATTTACAGCTTAAGACCTACACAATCGATATTTAAAAAGAAAGAGTGAAAAGGGCAAGTTTATTTTTTTAAAGCAACCGGGTTCGATTCCCGTACAGGATACAGTTATTTTTTCAAAGAAAGTATGAATGCAGTTTTTATTTTTATCAAAATCGGTGACATGGTTCTTAAGAGCAAATCTTCGTATCTCTTATAGTTTCAGACTTTCCCATACTGACCGTTTTGAATGCGCCACCCTGTATACTACTTAATTTTTCTGGTACGTTATGTCGTGGTGGTTTTGATGTTTGATTTATTATAATAACTCTAAAGTTGAACTAAGCTAGACTAGGAAAGTCTTCAAATCCAACATTTCAAATATCATGACAACAGTGGACACACACACAATGCATTACGTTTGTGACAACTAACTTTTGTTTCGTAGAATTTATGGGCAGAGCTTTGACTACGGAACTTAGAGATCCCGCCACATAAGGTGGCAGTTGGAGGCGTCGCCACAGTCGCGTAATTCAGTGTTACCAGTAAACACGCCAAAACTAGCACTCACTGTGCCATACGGCTCGATACATTATAGGTTTCATTTGTAACGGTCTTTGGTTGCAGAGCTATAAACTCAAATAAAACAAATTAATATATCAAAGTCAAAATATGTTTATTAAACTATTTCAAACATGATTAATAATTAACGGGACTTATCCTTCTTATTATATATTACATATATTATGTGTTCCTTCACTCTGTCCGCAATAGACCGTTTAGTGTGTTCGACGTAGGATTTCCCACAGCTGCAATCAATCTTATACACACCCTTATATCTTATATCATGAGTATAAATCGCGAATCTCTTAAAACTATTATTTCAAACATGGCACTGAGCATTGTCTTTACATATTTTTTACCGAGGTTAGATCAGCGGAGACCCTAGCTTGGAGAAGAACTAACAAGAAACTCCGGAAATCAATTTATTATAATCACCCTTAACAAACATAAAAATTACAAAGAGTGGGCAAAAAACACAACGCTGGTAATACTAAATTTACCTTTCATACAAAATAACACGCAATGGCGGAAACGTCAAATTTAGTTCCAAGTTTGGCTACTGCCACCTTATGTGGCGGGATCTCTAGATACGAATCCAATTGCTTTATTTTAAAATTGACATGGAAACTTTTTGGAAACTGAACCTATTTTGATTTTAAACAATTCGGTGCTTAAACTACAACAGAATTGAGGCTTTAATAAATATTAATATAAAATTGTCCTTGTATGACCATAAAGTAATTTACACTTTAGAAAGGCCCCCTAATACTACTATTATTTCTATCAGTTCCATTTTCTTATTTGTAATACAATTTAAAATAGAATATTTTCTCTTCTAATCGCTCGTCTGTAAATTTATCAAAAGTACAGTTAAGTAAATATACGAGCTATCGAAGCGATTCTATCGGCATCTTAAGTCACACTTATATGTATGTATATCTACGCAGTTATAAGAGCAATTAAGCCTCTGACTATCCGAAAAAGCTCAAAGGTCGTGAATATAGATATGTAAACGTGAACGTAAACTATGTAAACGTGATACTTGTTGAGTCACCGCAAATCAGTGTAAAACTGTCTTCCATACTGCGTAACGAATATATTTCTAAAACGAACAAATTGGTGTGAAACATTAATTTGCAAAGCTATTCAAGTGATAATTACGCAATTGTAATATAATATGCTGTGGCTTTTAACCGCCATTTCTGCTGTCACACTGACATATGTGTTAAAGGGTAATTTACATCGTATATTGTTTACACGATACTTTGATACACATCATGCATGACCGCTATCCTTAATTGATAGTTAGATATTCGTGAATTGCGGAGTAATGTTATATATAGAATATCAAATTACGATCACTACAACCTTAATAGTAAAACTAATGGTGACCGAAGCAACGGTTCCATTATGTAAGTGCCTCCTTAAGGACTTAGGTATTATGTCTCTAGACTCTCTCCACCTCAAAAGAGCTAAATGGTATATCTACAATATGTGTATGAAGTGAATTACATGCATATACATTCACGTGCTTTATCCCTTTCGGGATGGATACAACCTTGGAGTCATGAAAACATCTTATTGGCCAATAATTAGCATGCAAATTGGGATTTTGATCTGTGAAATATTGGTGACAAGTTGCTAGTCTATTGCTCAATAGATATAGAGGTATATGCAATACTTATAGTTCCTGAGTTGCCTTAGTTCTTGAAGAAAAAATAATAGAGGATATAACCTTATAAAATTTCAAGCCACTATAATTCGTCGCCATTCAAATTTAACACACGGACGAACTATTACCATCCTATTCTCCAGCCAAATGAACACTTTACCACCTCAGTTCTGTGGAACCATCCAGAAGCTGGAATCAATGACTTCCGGCCTTTAGCCGGAACTCGTAGTCCGTTGCGAGCTCACTGCGGGCATCGCAATCTGCATCATACTGCTGCACTATGGCTATGTTTTAGACATGGCGTGGAGGTTGAATATAAAGAGGATTTAATGGCTTAATACCGGTATACTGAGTATATACTAAGTGTGTGTGAACATAGGTAGTCAATGAAATGAACTTAAATACTTTTTATTCAATATAAGGATCATAAATATCACTTATTGACAATAAAAAAAATATTTCTAATAATAAAATGGTCATTACATTACATTTAATTAAGATCAGTTCTCAATATATGAAAAGTTATTAGTTTAAAAAAATACAAAGAAGATCCAAGAATAAAACTTTCCCTTCCCTTACGACTATACACCTCTCGACATATCCAAATTATATTATATTTTAATACCATCTGACAATAATATTATATGGAGTGAAATCTTTTCCCGATACTGCAAGTGGCTTGGTACTATCAAAATAAAGTACAATACATTACTTGCGGGACAGTTCAATATTAGGTCAGTCAAGATTTATGGTCTAAGCTTGGACTTGAAATGCAACTACGTTTTAAGTTCAATGTAAAAATGTTTATAAATCGCATAGCATTTTTATTCATCTATTTCCTCAAGTTATGTTTGTCTGGTAGATTATAGCTTTAAGGCATAAGTCCGCCTATTGTACTCATATTAATTAAAATATTTTCCTTGTCCTTGAATTAAAATATTTTTATATATAAGAATTGTTTTCATCTATCTATCTAATGTAAATATAATTAATTATCCAAACACTAAAAACTTTGTATTTCTTTACTGCAAATCTTTAGTCTTTTAATAACAAAATAAAACATAAAATTTTTACTTAAATAATAACCTATATTTTACATTAAGGTAATCAAATCCTGGTGAATCAATTATAATACAATTATTTAGAAAAGCATATTACTTTTGAAAGCATGGGAAACTAGAAATAGCTAATAGCCAACATTTTTCTCTCACTAACAAGATCCTGCCCGAATACTGAATAGTAAGGGCATAGATCAGATTTATGTGACAGCTTCGCTTCCGTTTTCCTTCCTTTTAAACATTTTGACAAATGTTTTTTGCTTCGAAAATTGAAAATGGAACATGTTTGGAGTGGAGATCCGCGTTTGATATAATATTATTTAACTGAGAGATCAGTTTAATACATATTTTTTTTTATACCATCCAGCTGAGTTGGTTTTACTGTATGCACCAGCAGTTGAAAAGGCCATAAATGAATCATCTCAGATATGTTTAATATGTTCTTCTAATTAAGAGCCTCTGAAAGATTGAGAGCTTAACACATTGCATCAGTTTCCGGTAATCAATATTTCGGGTGTTTCCACAATTGAGCATTTAGTGTTTTATGGCAATATTGCATTAGTTCTCCAAATAGATAGATTTATCGGGAGATGGTGTTTCCTAAAGAAGTTTAATGCTCGATATTTCCCCTCACACCACTATTGTTAGATGCGCAGAAATAATTCAAATTGAATGTGCCAACTTAAATTGGCCGTAGAACTGTTCAACCGTATCAAACACTTATAAAGAAAATAAATTCAAGGATCCAAAGTCAACCAATCGTAACAATTCAACCCCTTAATGCTATTCCAGAGGATATTGGGAGAAATTCCCCAGTTAGCGTAAAAGTTAGATTTGGATTGAAAGTGAAGTACTTAGAAAGATTAAGTTGTATGGTGAGACTATCAAATAGAAAAGCAATATATCATTTGGTCTTTTTTATCAATCATACATACATGCACATGACGCCTGATTCCCTGCAGAGGGGTAGGCAGAGATCATGGATCCCCATTTGTCCCGATCCTGACAGACCACTTTCGTTTCATTGACACTCTCAATTCTCATACACACGCGGCGGTTATAGGTACTTCTAACGTCACCCTCTTTCAATATGGCGTCTATCTGAATAGTATGTCTTTTTTGACTGCTTGGGCCGGCCCCTACGTAACTGCCCTTCCACTTCACTCATATATATATTCCTTGTGTTAATCTACTATCATTCATCCGCATAACATGTCCAAACCATCGAAGCATGCCCTTTTCAATCTCAGTCACTATTTTTTATAATTTTTCTCATTCAATATAAAGTAAACGTTTATACAGGCGACATATAAAACAAACACCATATTAACAGTATTTAATATCATCAAGTGTTGAGTGAGGTAATAGTTATATATATGTAACTGACGCAAATTGTTGACAAACGGGAAAATTGAAAACTATTGGTATATAATGATGGGCGTGCGTACCATGTATGTGTGTTTTGACAAAAATAATAGTAATTAATGGAGTAAAAGTTATTTATTTGCTAAGTTTACAGATAATAAACAAATACTTATTCTTATTAAATATTATCAAGAAAATTTGATTGGAAAACAAGTGAAGAACCTGTTTACTCGTTATCTAGACTAATAGAAAATACCTTGTTATTTCGGTTCCTCGAATAGTACCTAATAACCAATTTCCAAAACTAAGAAGGTATGCAATAATATTTAAGTAAAACAAGGACTTAATTAAAATTTTGTTAACAAAGATGTGAGATGAAATACAAATTTTGTTTTATTAATATTGCCTGTCTATCTATCAAGGGTTCTTTGAAAGATTTTCATTTATTCCGAGATTGAACATTCCAAATATAGAATGTAATACTCGTAATTGGCTATATTTCTAAGCTATTTATATTAATACAATATTCTACGTAAACATTTTTATACGCAGGTTTTGTATCATCAAGCTAACACTATAGATCAATGTAATGTCATAATAAATGGGCGAATATGCATACGAAATGAAAATTTCACGTTTACTTATTCATGCAACGCATCAGCATGAATACATACTTGTTACATTCCTTATCCTTAAACAAATATATAATAATATTGAAGACATCTTTAACTTATATAAATTTACCACATCATCGCTTAACAAATAATAATTAGGACACCTAATCGTTATTAATTTATATATATGTACTTATTATTTATATATAAACACAGAAATTTGACACTTTTGGTAATTTACTACCAACTTCGCACTATTACTGATCTGATATTTAACTGCGATTGTGCTAAAACGCATTAGTAGACTTGGGCCCCAGATCATCACACTCATTGAGATAGATTATCAATGTGTTTGTTTAGCAAATAGAAAATCAATTATAAGTTACTTAACCAAGTTAATCGTAAGGATGTGAATCTATATTGTTATAAATACGTATGTACTTGTATAGTTACCTTCCCATTTACATATTTTTATGGATTATCTAAGTTTCACGGTTGTGTTTGTTTGTTATACATTTAAGTTTTCCTATTTGTTACTTAATGTTTGTGTTTATGTAAATGTCATAATATGCAGTGGATAAAGTGTTCATATTCTTTCTTTCTATGAGAATAAATTATACGTAGCTTAATATTATCGTAACAGTACCTACCACAATCAATTATGAATCTTCGAGGCCTTATCTACCTTCCTATAATAAGAGCGTACCTATGCGGGTAGTTATTACTCCTGGATCTCCATGGTTCTCGATCCCTAAGAAAAATAATTATTCATTCCATTAATTTCTCGACTGTCACTCATCCACAATGTCCCCAGCTAGTCTGAGACGTAAAAAGAATGCTAACTAGCTGCTGTTCTTCCCGGCATGTCGTAGGAGGCGACTAAGGGATTAGGCGTAAATTAAATGTATTGAGTGTTGGTATTTACAACCCCAATATTTATACTAAAAAGTGATATTGGATACCTATTTGTATCCGAGGTTCTGTCAACCCGAAAGGTGAAAAAAGTGAAAAAAGATGTTAATGATGATGAATGTATGCATATTATGACTCATCCACACAACATCTACATCCTTTTCTATACGGCAATATTCCCTTATCTAATTCAAAGGCACTTACCTGTTGTCATCACGCTATTTTTGATACAATCATTTCCTTTAACACATTATACCTAAGATCTTATTGAATCTTCCAAAATCGTTATTTTAATGAAAAGTAATAAAAAATAAATACGCTACTTTCATAATGTGATAATTCAAATATAATATTTGCTGCTAAATCTTACGAAATAAGGGCCTTATTGCCAAAAGCGAGTAACAAAGGCGGTCGTTTATTAAATTAATTTGTCTCCGAAGGCGGTTCGTTACACTGTGTTGAATCCGAAGAATAGCTTTGATTTTAGATAACGAAAATAGCTACTTGGCTGTATAGGGAAAGGTATGGCAAGGTATAATAACCCTAACGAGGTAACCAATAAAACTTTGTGACAGGTTTAATATTTGTTAGGTGGTCCTGAATTTGGAATAGAAGAGTTAAATTTTACTGTTGTAACTAATCATTTGCAAATACACAATCAATATTTTGTAAATTTTTTTATAAGAAATAAAAGAAATTCATTTCAATATAAAAGCACATTCTCGAAGTTAATTAAACTTCGGTGACACATTATCTCCTCAGCCACCAATAGAATAATTAATTAGATTGATAATGTGGATAGGGTAACTAGCTAAGTTGCAACTAAACTAAACTAGCTAAGCATGATGTAGGATACTTTTAGGGGACAAGAGATCCTTAGAATAGATATGTACAATGTGGTAAATGAAAAAAGCTGTTTGTAAATCATGCTCAATAATAATCATTTACAATATGGTTAATATTATTGGTTCTATAATTATTACCAAATTTAGACGTAATTTATTTCATAGCAACCCTCATTTTTGACTGACATTACAGCTTGATCTCCATCTGTCTATTGATTGTCGCTAGCAAACTGACTGACAGTTCAATGTTTCGGTCGGTCGGTGCATTGCTGACTGAACCAGATTTCCAATTGCATTTATTTATTCGTATTTAAATTATTTGAAAGTGCTGAACTTTCTTATTAGACATTATGGGGGATTCCCTGGATGGGAGTGAAAACACTCCCGAGGCCCAAAATGTTGCCGTCGTAGAGTACCAGGACTTTGCAAACTACCTGCGTCGAGCGGCAACGGTACTTTTACCTGAAGATGACATCGTACCACCTACTCTGAATGCTGCTTTAGAGGATAAAGTAAACCAGGATTGTATCCGGAAGTTTATTACTGATCCTCAAGTATCTTCTCTGTATGTTCAGAGGCTGTCGACAAAAGGTAAACTTAAGTTGATGCAACTAAGTTGAATGTTAATATGCAAATTCGTATGTATGAATCATCATCATCTGTTTCAAGTTTTTCCGTATTTGTACTTACATTTTAAGTACCGCGGTTATAACACCGAATGATTTGCACTGTTAAGTTAATCACAATGTTAATCCTGTTATCAAATAGATAAGACCTATGAATATAACTCATGGACTAATTTATAAATACCAAGGAAGCAGATAGAATTTTCAACGTAGCTCAGTTGCTTGGGGCTTGACAAGGTACAGCTTGAGTAGCTACAGGGTTCAAATCCTCCTTGAGCATGTACTAATGGACATAAAGTTTAATTTCTACGTACATTTTGGTAATAAAAATACATTAACGAAATGCATTGAATATTATGGTGAGAAAAACATCATGAGGAACCCTACCTGTTCCCCAAACAGGTAATAGTCAGTACTTTTAAATGGCGACAAGGCTTACCGTGGGTTCGAGGTGGCCATAGAATTACTAGTCGCAATTGCGGAGATGGACACCTAAACCTCTGACTACCCCGCAAGGGTTAATAGTCATGAACGCATTTGTCTTTTGTTTTAGACAGAATTATTAACTTCATGAGTGACATTTAGCATATAATGAGCACAGTACACATACAACAGTATCTTCATTAGCTAAACATTATCATTGACCTGAAATTTTATCACCAGATGATGAAAATGAACAGCCTGCTGAAGGTGAAGAGGAGAAAGAAGCAGTTACATATCAGATCAGCAATGAGGTATGTACTGTGATGGTAAATTTTATAATTAAACCATAATGTAATACTTCTAAGTAACTTAGTTATTAAAAAGATACTATTGTCAGCTTCTTTAATTATTATGGAGCTGAGTTGGAGCAGTCTTTTATGAGTAGAAAAACTGCTTAATGTGATTCAACACATAACAGATAAAATAATACTTTGTAACATTCTTTCAATCTAGATTAGTTTATATTGTTACTAATACTTCCCATCTCTTCAAAGGCTTAGGTACTTTATTAATTTATCAATTGTTATTAATTCTGGCCAACTATTTAAAGATTTTTTTCACTAATCAACTTATCTTTTATCTAGGTCCACTTTACATCACCGAGAGTTGCAGCGTTTGTCTGCATCAAGCGTGGAGCTGTGATTGAGGCTGACAAGTCCATCCACAGCCAATTACGTCTGATCAACTTGTCTGATGGATCTCCCTATGAGACTCTCCATGCTTTTATCAGCAAAACCATGGCTCCATTCTTCAAGAGTTACGTCAAGGAGAGTGGTCGCGCTGATAGGTATGTATTGTCATACTAGATTAATACATATTCTTTATACATACTTCTAGTTTTTGAGTCACTGTTAACATAAGTACAAGTAATGGTGCAAAAGTCTAGCATTGAGTAAAATGTGAAGGGAATAGCTATGCATTCATACAATTGTTCATGCAATCAATTAGACAGAGTACAACTGCTGATCTAATCGGCCCTCATCCTTCTAGTCTTCCACGATACCTTATGTTCTACTTCTCCAACATTCTTGTTAATCATTTTAATTTCGGAATCCTTACCAATCATCTGTTAATGATAAAATTTTATTCTATCTTCCCATTTGCAGGGATGGAGACAAAATGGCACCATCAGTGGAGAAGAAAATAGCAGAACTGGAAATGGGACTTCTTCACCTGCAACAGAACATAGACATTCCCGAGATCACCCTGCCTGTCCATCCCTTGGTGGCTTCTGTCATAAAGAGGTAAAGATCTTTTAGGAGATAGTAAGAGCATCTGTTTATCTGGTTACTCAGACAATTACTATGCCGTCTTGCCAATAACCAGTATACCAATGCAGCTATGTTAATAGCTTTATTATTTTATTTTTATTATTTTTTTCTTTAATAAATATATGACATCACACATAAATACATAAAGTTGATGCAAATACTTTATCATGTGGAATAAACTACAAATACCACTCTACCGAATTTAGAAAATTGACAGATGTACACAAACGAAATCTGATGACATAGCCTCGTAGTTTGTAGTAGACGTAGTTTCAATGTGGCATAAATTAACGACTCATAAATTTGGACACAATAACATGGGGAAATAATAAATAGGGAATAATGGTAGTTAATTGTATGTTATATTTACAGAGCTGCCGATGAAGGACGCAAGCCTCGTGTCGCCGATTTTGGTGATAAAGTGGAAGATTCCACTTTCCTCAACCAACTCCAAAACGGTGTCAACCGTTGGATCAAGGAAATCCAGAAGGTAAAATAAGAATATCTTTGAAAATAATTATAATATAAAAGACTAATAGACTGTGAATCTTTTTCAATGATGAAAAACTTAGCTACATACATATCAAACCCATTTCCCTAAATAGAGGTAAGCAGAAGTTGCGGATCCCCATTTATCTCTATTCTGATAATCCATTTTTTTACTCTAACATCTTCCAGTAATTCAGTTTGCAATCTGATTATATCTCAACATTATATCACCAACTATAACAAATAAATAAAACTATAGTGTTGTGAATCTTATCATCCTATAGGTAACGAAGCTGGATCGAGATCCATCAAACGGGACAGCGCTTCAGGAAATCTCTTTTTGGCTCAACTTGGAGAGAGCCTTGCACAGGATCCAGGAGAAGAGAGAAAGTATTGAGGTATGATCTTATTTAGATTATATATAGCAGCCTTTTTGAAATAATATTTATGACTGCTGTGGCATGAACAGTTTTTTATTCGAATGCTAGTCGTAAGGTATCAAGAAGAAAATTTCTCTAACACATAAGTCAACCTGGTAGGATTGTAATTACATAAAATGATTGTAAGAATAGTGACTTTAAATAAGATAATATTTTAAATAATTTATGCTCATATTGAATTCAATTATATTATACATCCCCTCCATATAATGCTAAAAGTACATACGTACAACAATTTGAATTGATTTGTTTTTATCTTTTAATTTCACTCACCAAATGGTTAATGAAATATGTTATATATCCTAAACCACTGTGTTATTTCTCCTCAGGTGGCATTAACCCTAGAAATCCTGAAGCATGGTAAGCGGTTCCACGCGACTGTCTCGTTCGACAGCGACACTGGATTGAAGCAAGCCTTAGCTACCGTGTCAGACTACAATCCACTCATGAAAGACTTTCCAATCAATGATCTGCTCAGTGCTACTGAGTTGGATCGTATAAGGTATGTATTTTAACATACATTCATGTAATCACGCTTCTACTTCTCAACCTGATAGGCAGAGACTATTGATGGCCACTTTGAAAGATGGTGAATGGGTATAAGTGAAACAAGAGATTTGTCGGGATCGGTCAAGGTGTATATTGATGGACAATTTTCCCGATAGTAGAAAATATGAGCCCAGGTTTAGTCCACAATTCAAAAGGGTTTTAAGGGCATATATACTAGGAAATTTGTTTATACCTACAATTTCGTTCTTTAATAACTAAGTGCTCTTTTACTCTTTTCGACTTCGAATTAAGTATATTACCATTATTTCCTTACATATGCTACAACCCTGAAGAGAGAAACTGGGAGACGTCACTATAATACGTTAATTTATATTTTTATTTTTCAGACTGGCTGTTCAACAGATATTTTCGCATCTACGTAAAATAAGATCCACGAAATATCCCATTCAACGAGGTTTGAGACTCGTCGAGGCTATTTCTAGGGACCTTGGACAACAATTATTGAAGGTAATGTTTGTTTGCCTAATTTGCATACATATATTCGTTCATTTACATGATTTTAGCCATGGGTCACTCGAAGCCCGCGTTTCACTAGATAGACAGCACACAACGTGATAGTTAGTGAACCGTATCGCCGTATGTAGGCTGGCTATTACCTATCCCGAGGGCTAGGCAGGTTTCTTCTCGATGTTTTCCCTCACTGTCAGCGACTATAAATTAGGTACTTAAATGGAAAACTTAGCCTTCGACTCAAGCCTCTGACTATCCCGTTATAATAAAAAAGGAGTGCATACAAGTCGTGAAGCGTATGTTATATATACATATATATGATTTTTTCGGGTCGTACAGCTTCTCGAAGACGCAATCTTTGTGGTCACTTATAGCTCTGAAATTGGGGTTGTGCGAGCATTAAATGAAACATTGAAAGGTGGCTTATCTATTGCCCAATAGAATAGAAATGTATAAAAGGCTTGTAATAGGCACAGATAATAAAATACTACTAGGTATTCGTCAAGTAGACTTAGGAACCCTACTACAGTAAATATTTTATTTAAGTACCACTTCATATCTTTAAATACCCTCTTATATAATGTTTGTTCAAAAATGAGCGTTGTGTGTTAGGTACTGGGCACGAGGCGTCTGATGCACATACCGTTCGAGGACTTTGAGCGTGTGATGACACAGTGCTTTGAAGTGTTTTCATGCTGGGACGACGAGTATGAAAGGCTTCAGGGACTGTTGCGGTGAGTACGGCAAACGAAGTAAAAAAATCTCAGAGTATTTCTATACATAGTAATTTTAAATGAACTAATTCAGTTGAACGGCTAATGCACGCGTAAGTTAGAGCTGAATTTGGATCCATAATAATATGTTTGTTACTTAAAGCACTTACCAAAAATCCATACAGCTCATGCTAACGAGTACCAAATTAAAAATCAGTTAAATGATTCGTCTGGTGACTATGCCACGTTGAAGGCTATCCGTAAGAAATGAAATATTTGGTAGTATTCATAAATTGCTGATTGATACCAGTACACAAACTGTACTTTCCTTACAGGTCACGATCATAACTTTTATGCATACCCCAAACACATTACTTATGTTTAAAACACCAAAAACTATTTTATTCCCCTTACCAGTGACATAGTGAAGAAGAAGCGAGACGAACACCTGAAGATGGTATGGCGCGTGTCTCCGTCGCACAAGCGCTTGCAGGCGCGGATGGAACACATGCGCCGCTTCCGACGCCAACACGAACAACTGCGGACTGTCATGATGAGGGTAAGTTGTGTTAATGTTAAAGTAGTTTGTCAGGATCCAGGATCGGGGTATATGAGAATTCGTAATCTCTGCCTACCCCTCTACAGGGAATAAGGCGTGGTGTATATGTATGTATGCAAATGCTTAAAGTGAATAAGGAGATTTTGTGTCTCTGATGTTCGGTTCACGTTGGAAGGGAATATAGTACATTAATGTATGTGTAGGATAGTTCTGTAGATTGTATGTTTCTCTTGTTTTTTTCTGTAAGTGTGTGGCACAATGTTGCGAGATTTTGAAATGGCAAAAGTTTCTTAGTATGTTACCGAGTAATAAATAAGATTAATATGAGCCTTAAGAGCCTAGCCAAAGTTTCTCCTTTTAGGTTATCATGGTTTTACATGATATATCATAGGCTTATAAATAAGCTACAGCATTACACAAACAATATTAAGATGCATCAATTACATAAATAGTTACCAAAAAGCTATTTTCTACACCGCATTGTTATTGAAAAACGTGACTTCTTTTGTTATCCTATCACATATTATTATCATTATTACCCGTAATACTATATTCTTGTTTCCCTATCTCTTCAGGTCCTGAGACCCCGTGCCACCGCTGCAACAGGTGACCCAGGGGCGGGAGGTGAGCCAGCGCAACCCCATTCCCTACCCATGGACGCAGCGGACGCCAACGCTATCGTTGAGGTAAGAATATGGGTGTATGTTGTGTGAGTGATATCTTTTGTTGAATGGAAAGATGGTGTGAAAATGGTGCTGATTTGTTGTGAGTAATTAGAAATATGAGATATGATGCTACTGATAGTTAATAAGGTTATGTTGGAATTTATAAGTACGTGTTTGAGTATGGAGTGTTTGCTATGCTTATGATATATTTATCAATCTATGTATATTTTTCTATAATGTAATAAAATGGGGAATATAAAAAGAAATAAAATATGTTGTTGACCTTAGGATATGCTGTAATTTTTACTAAAAGTTTCAATTTCTGAACCTTCATTGTTACTTTTCCTAGGTAAACCTCGCATACGAAAACGTGAAAGAAGTCGATTGCTTGGACATTTCTCGTGAAGGCTGTGACGCTTGGGAAGCAGCCGTGCGCCGCTACGAGGACCGTATTGGTATGTATTACAGTTAACAAACCCTCATATACATGTTGATTCCCGAATACCCTAAGGCCCTAAGGAAAAATGGTTTTCTAAGGCACTTAAGACATTCAGTGAAAGAACAATATTTCAAAGATTGTTGAAGATTCATCATAGTTGTCAAGTACACAGTTACTGTAAAAGTATCAAGTTTTGAAAGCATACACAACATTCAATTCAATGATACCGTAAATAAAAGGTTTAAGCATGTGTTATATAGTCTTTACTTGTGTATAAGGACCTGACAGAATATCGCAACTGCACATTTGTACAGGCATACATCTTTCTGTTCAACCTCCATATACGATCTTAATACTAAAAAACACCATTCACTTTTTCAACAGACCGCGTAGAAACAAGAATCACGGCCCACCTCCGCGATCAGTTGGGAACAGCGAAGAACGCAAACGAGATGTTCCGGATCTTTTCCCGTTTCAACGCGCTGTTTGTGCGTCCGCACATAAGGGGCGCTATCAGAGAGTATCAGACGCAATTGATACAGCGGGTTAAAGATGATATTGAGGCTTTGCATGAGAAGTTCAAGGTAATTTTTATCTTACTGTATGAAAAAAACCTATTGAGATGTATCGAAAGGTTGCCATATCTAAGTTGAAGCATGTCTGCAAGCGTGTGTATGAGGAGTTGTATGAATGTCAATGAAGCGAAAGTGGTTTGTCAGGATCGGAACAAATGGGGACCCGTGATGTCTACCTACCCCTTTATAGGGAAACTAGCGAGATGTTAATGTGCATATGAATTCAGAGACCAAGTTTTTTAAAGTTAAGTCATATTTCACGCCATGCTAATTAAAATCGTAGCTAGTTTCCTACTAGAAACTGCAAGGAATGATTACGTTATTACTCATTTGTTAATACTATTCCACAGGTTCAATACCCTCAGTCGAAATGCAGCAAGTTGTCGTTCGTGCGCGATTTGCCGCCAGTCTCTGGCTCCATCATCTGGGCGAAGCAGATCGACCACCAGCTCACTGCTTACCTGAAGAGAGTCGAGGATGTGTTGGGTATGATATTAATATGTGTTTAAAGTAATAGATGTCGCTGGTACATTACAGTAGAACATATCAAAAAAATAAACATTGATGTAAATAACTGATTCAAATTTAATTTATTTGAAAAATAATGCTTCGATGCATGTTAAATATGTATTTCTTTATGTATAATATTTAAATATCAAAATTTAACGTTGAACAGCTTTATAATTCGACATTTAATGTATGAAACATAGTGACTACCTACATTATCTACCATTTATTTAATACATTTAATGTCCTGACTATAGTTACACCCTCTGATCATAGCATTGCTAATTGCTCATATTTTATATCGCAGGTAAAGGATGGGAAAACCACATCGAGGGTCAAAAGCTGAAGGCGGATGGCGATAGCTTCCGGCTGAAACTTGATACACAGGAGGTGTTCGATGATTGGGCGCGTAAGGTGCGTACTTATTGCATTTTGATTTGCCATATTCCTAACACGGATAAAAAAAGGTTTTTTTTATTAAGTGTAAGAGTGATATTAAGATAACATTAATTTATGAACATTGCTGTCAAAACTTCATCGGTTTCCTGAAATAATCCAATTGTACTTAACCAACAGTACTACAAATTTTATCAACTCATCTGTCCACCATTATAAGGATTGCAGTTGTATAGAGTTTTATTTATTTACCTTAAAATAAAAAGATAACTTGAGGATATTACAATTAGTGTTAACAAGTTGAATTATTTAATAACAATATAATTTAAGTACATTCAAATATTTTACTTGCATTAAACTATCATTTCTACCAATTTATTTCCCTAGCTCTACTTAAATTTACTAAAATATAACTATTTTCTTTTAACTCTTAGGTTCAACAACGTACGCTGGGTGTGACCGGTCGCATCTTCGCCATAGAATCAGTGCGCTCCCGTTCAAGCAAAAACGGAACCATTCTGAAACTCAAAGTGAACTTTTTACCCGAAATTATCACTCTCTATAAAGAAGTACGCAACTTGAAGAACTTAGGTTTCAGGTGAGGATCTTTAAGCGTGAATACAAGTTTACTTAAAGAACATATAGTTTATGCAATAAAACATACACATACACTATGTAATAGAAGTGCTTCATGGACTCTCATACACCTACTCAGATTGTGAAGTGACGAAGTGTTAATTACATATGATAACTTCTAGGAGCAAACTAGAAATTAATTAAAAATATTTTGAGTCGTGGGCAATTTGTATGCGCTATCTAACTAATTAAAGTGGTAACGTTTCTGCATGTACTGTAATGTTTCATTTATTTTGCAGAGTGCCTCTTGCGATTGTGAACAAAGCTCATCAGGCCAACCAACTGTATCCATTCGCCATTTCTCTCATAGAAAGCGTACGAACGTACGAGCGTATTTTAGAAAAGGTATGTCAATGGTATTATGATCATAGAGTGTGTTATTCCTATAGTACTTATGTAGTTTTAGTCAACATTGTGTATAACATTTAAGAGTATTTTATGTTATTATGTCAATAATATGTTGCTAAGAATTACATCTAATCTGTCAGTTTTTTTTAATATTTTGTTGTTATTCACGTCAGTATAACATGCGAAGTTTGTTTATGTTATATTTATTGTAGATAACAACTTATTTGTTTATGTTTTTTTATTATATGTATTCGTCATGTAAATAATTTACACTACTATACACCTTCAATGAATATATTTTTTTTTTTATGAGGCAACACCATAAGTAGTAGAAAGCAAAAAATAAATTATTATTTATTATTATAAAATACAATGATATCCCCTTAACGAGTGTACTTACTGGTATTATGGTGTTTTTCATGTGCAGCTAAATAATAGGAATTATACGAAGGTAGTTGCATAATATTAGATTAGAGTGTATACTAACACTCCTATGTATTGTAGCTTTGCATTAATTTATGCTGCATATTGCATGCCATATAACAGTGTTTTCAAAAAACAAAAAAGTATGCTTTTTTATATATTCATTAGCTAATGGTCAATGTAATTTAAAATATACGGCTTTAAAACACCTATATTAATCGAATATAGCTATGAAACAGTAATTTAATATGCCTAATATTTTGCATTTTCTTCATGTCATTATTTTGTTCCTGAATGTTAAAGTTTCCTGGCTTATATAACCGTAATATGAATCAGCTTTTATATTTTATAACCTTGATAAAGTGCTCTACAGACAGTCAGTTATGTCAGTCAAGGTACAACATTAATACTCGTTGTGCTTGCATAGCTAAATATGTCGTCTGACTGTCAACTGGGCACTATTGCAGACCTTATCAAGTACTTGCTTTTATACAGGGTAGGAAAACAACCAGGTTTACAAAATTAAAGAAATATATCCTTTTAGAATATTGATATTCTTAGTCAGCAGCTCGTTTCTACCCTGTATATTGAAACTATCCCTTCAGTATTGTACTGTACTTGTATTTATGTAATTTGTAATAAGTGTAACCACAACCCAATTTGCAAAACTTTGCAAACTAGCTTTCGAGACTGCAATGCTTCTAAACTTCCTTCCAATCGATGTCTATTCTTCTATGTATGAGTACTTTATATATTTTCTTTCTAATTATTGCTTCTAGTACATTCTATTTGTTATAATAAGTGTTATTTCTAGATCCGTGACAAGGCGTCGATAATACCTCTAGTGGCTGGTTTACGCCGTGACGTGTTGAACCATGTATCCGAAGGAATGGCTCTGGTTTGGGAGTCCTATAAACTGGACCCCTATGTTCAGAGACTGAGCGAAGTTGTACTTTTGTTCCAAGAAAAGGTAGATATATGATTTCTTCTATATACTTAGATATAATTATAAGGTTTAACTAAAGTTATAACGTTAATAGTAATTGTTGTGTCTCAGGGACGCAATGAGAGTCCAAAATAAAAGAGTGAGGAAGATTTCAGACCCTTGTATTCTAATAATAAAATGTAATGAGTATTTTTAGGATTTTAGCAAAGTACAACTAGACTTCTCTCTATGGAGGTTGAAAAAAGACTGTATAAGTCGTTACAATGACTAAGCAAGAAGCTCAGTATTTGAACAAGTGATTGAAAAGAATGAAACTTTAAATGATTAGACTGAATGGGTAATTATGAATGATTATACAAGTACAAAATATTAATTAGAAGCAAATTATACTAAAGAGAGTACATACTTGCTATTAAAATAAGTTTAGGCGCAAACAGTAATATTTAGGATTTTGATTTGTATACGCTTGTATTTTTTCCACTGATATTAAAATACTATTTTATAACTGAAAGGATACATCTTTAAATGGTATAATTATTTTGTGTATGTTTCTTTAAAAAACTTTCACGTAGACACTGACTTTGTTTTCTTATTTCCCTCCCTCCTAATACAACCTAAAAGAATTTCCTCTCTATCTCTATAACTATATAATAACAATACCATTTTAGGTCGACGATCTCTTAGCAGTTGAAGAACAGATATCCGTAGATGTGCGCTCTTTGGAAACGTGCGCATACTCGGCCCAAAGCCTTGCGGATATCCTCAGTCGTTTGCAGAGGGCCATCGATGAATTATCTCTAAGGCAATACAGCAACTTGCATCTGTGGGTGCAGCGATTGGACGAAGAGGTAATTGCTATGATATAATGGTTAATGTTTAGGCAGCAGTTTTTTAAGAAATTATTTTTAGTGTACATAATGAGTGTCTCCACTCTTGGACCTTTTTGCTCCAGCGACCATCAGTCCTTCTGCATACGTGACCAGCCCAACTCCACTTCAGCGTGCTAATTCTTTTCATAATGTCGGTCACTTTAGTTCTCTGGCTTTAGTTTTAGGTCCAAGAGTGGAGACCGCGTCTCAGTAAACGTAGTGTGGGGCGCCCCCCGGTAAGGTGGGAAGACGACCTACGTAAGTTGGCCGGCATCGAATAGATGCGAACGGCCACTGACAGGGAGAAGTGGCGTCATTTGGGGGAGGCCTATGTCGAACATTGGATTGATACAGGCTGTTGTTGATGATAATGAGTGTACTCAAGAAATTCCTGCTTTTACTATTCTAATATGGTATTGATACTTCGACTATGTGATGGAACTTGTGAAGATCATACATATGTGGCTATTTACAACTACTAAACTAATTTAATGTTTATATAACAGGTAGAGAAAAGTCTAGCAGCTCGTCTCCAAGCTGGTATCGAAGCGTGGACCGGTGCGTTGCTGGGCAAAAGCAATGAAATGGACCTCTCCATGGATACCTATTCACCAGCGGAACCCACCCACAAACCTGGTGGGGTTCCTGAGGTAAGATACTTACATATAATCTAATATGAATAGAAAGTGTTGACTTGATGATTTTAGTCTGCAATTATTCCTTTACACAAATATAGCCTACATTTCACGGCCATTAATCCCTTCGAAATAGCTAGTCAAAGTTGAAGATGTTCCATGTTGTCGATAGAAAGATAGATAGTTCGTGTATAGAAAGTGAAAGAATAGACCTTTACAATAGTATTTTTACACTAGAAATTTACAAAACCAAACTCCTGCCAATGTTAGATGTTGTGTTATTTTATACTTTGTTAGAGTTTTAACTTCAATTCTTTTAAAAGAAAGGTATATCTCTTATTAATATTTATCAAAGTTATACTTTAATCTACTATATCCTTTGCAGATTTCATCTCTAGTTCACGAGGTGCGCATAACGAACCAGCAAATGTACCTTTTCCCGTCTCTCGAAGAGGCGCGCTTTCAACTCATGGGCCAAATGTTCGCGTGGCAAGCAGTGGTCACAAGCCAACAACGTTTGCAAAGCACCAGGTATGATAATTCACAATGATGACTATTTAAGGACTATTTCTTGTAAGAAAAATGCTTATTGTATATTTTTTTATGTTTTGTTATAATTTGAGGCTTTATATACTCGTAATGAACATACTTATACAAAGGTTATAAAACATACTGGTGAAAAATAATTTATACTAGCGTAGAGCATTTAAGATGACAGATATAACTAAAGTATCGTAAAAAATATAGGACATCAATACACACAAATCGTATATACCTCTCGTATTAATTTAATTGTCTATTTGCTAAAATACAAATAACCAATTCTTATTCTTTTAGATACCAAGTTGGCGTTGCTCGTGCCCAGAACACAACTTACAGGAATCTGCTGACTAAACTTCCAGCTGGTACAGATCCGCTTGAGAAAGCTTACGAAGCGATTGAAGAGAAGATCTCGCAGGTTCACGAATACGTCGATGAATGGCTGCGGTAGGTACCACTGTGCTGTATAATATTTTCTATTTATTATCATATCCTATTATGTGATGTATCCTAGTATGAAAATATGAAGGTGAATAATATTCTTTTTTTAAATTTGATTCAAATATGTTGAATTTTTTAACCTAGAGCTATACTTATTATACTTAATTACGATCAGAATTCAGGAGACTTAATTTATCCATGATCACTTTCAGCATTTAAAACGCGTGACGGCATTAACATAGATCAGTACTTAGTCAGTTGTCTATACTTTTATTGTAACTATGTATTTACGAAGGTCACAAGCAAATATTAATAGTATATTTTGTATGACAGTTACCAAGCCCTTTGGGACTTGCAGCCAGAGAGCTTGTACGGGCGCCTGGGAGAGGAGATCAACTTGTGGATGAAGTGCCTCAACGATATCAAGTGAGTAACAATACATTTTAAAAAATAGATATAGATATTTTTTTATAAAAACATAAAAATTTCTAACGATTATTATATATTATCGGAATAAAATATGTTTGTTTGAACATATATCTGTCCTTCAACCCCTTAATTCGATAGAACCTCGGAGATACAAAATGGCCTTCATGACTATAATATATTTTTCTTTGAATTCATAAAAATTTGGTGACAGATTACTAGTCCATTGCTTTATAGATGCCATTGACTCTTAGTGTCTTTGTCGCCTCCTACTACCTGCCTAGAAAGGCAGTCTGTGAGCCCTCTATTTCAGTTTTATACTAGTAAGAGAACGGTTATTATTTTTATATTTACCCCGATAACTACCCCCCCTTCCAGGAAATCGCGTACCACATTCGACACGTCAGACACGCGTCGTGAGTACGGACCAATCATAATCGACTTTGCCCGAGTGCAGAGCAAAGTAGCTCTCAAATACGACGCGTGGCATAAGGAGGTTCTAGGCAAGTTCGGAGCTCTGCTTGGTGGGGAAATGGTTCAGTTCCACGGACAACTGACCAAGTCTAGGACGCAGTTGGAACAACAGACTATCGGTAAGGGACTTGGTGGACTATTGTTGCTATACTGTATTTTTTTTGTTTTTTATTCTTTATTAAGCCATTCACCACTAATGTTATGTCGGCTGAAGTAAAACACTGATGCCACGGCGTTTGAACTTCTTGTTATTCCATCGCCATGGTTACACCAACGCCGCCAGCCGCTACAGCCGAAGAAAAACGATCTCGATGCTCCAATTCCTTGCTCTCTTCCTTGTTCTTCGGTTCGTTCCAGTTGAGGATCCAAATCTTATCCCAAAGCGAACATATTTAGCCAGTTTGGCATCACAATTGACTAAATATTCAGCCGAAAATAATTATTTGTATTTTCAACTTTCACTGAGCTGCTGACTTTGTTGACGCACCATAGACGACTGTTATACTGTATTTGTATGAGTTTTTTAAGGTTTGTATTGTTTGTCGAGAGATTATGTTAAATTGTCATTGAACATTGTTTTTTGAAGTACATATAACCGTTAAGTTTGTATAAAACGAGTATGAATGCCAATGAAGTGTGAGGTTAGAAGTAACCGCCGTAGGGATACGGCTATGATGCTTCGGTGTTAATAGAATTGAATGAATTTATAATAATGTAATTTTTTTACTTCTATAGAAGCGGCATCTACGAGTGACGCGGTCTCCCTCATTACGTATGTACAGCAACTGAAACGAGAAGTGCTAGCGTGGGAGAAGCAGGTTGATACCTACAGGGAGGCTCAACGAATCTTAGAAAGACAGAGGTATAAAGGTTTTAGCTCTATGAATAGAAAAAACAGTACGTCAATGATTAAGAAAAGTATGCATTTGCATACTGGGTAAAATCTCTAACGATATTATTATAATATTACAGAGGTTTAGAGAATATATCTCGGGCTATATAGCTATATATATAATGAAACTTAAATTTTAGAAAAGGCTCTTATAGAAGAAAAGATATTATCTGTACCTAGTGAATTTCCACGACGAGAAAACATAGTTCTTTTTTTACTGTGCATACTCGTACCAATTATTACGTTATATTTATTAACGTAGACAATGAATGGTTATCTTTTTCAATTAGATTCCAATTTCCAACTCAATGGCTTCACGTGGACAACATCGAAGGCGAATGGAGCGCGTTTAATGAAATCATGCGCAGAAAGGATTCGTCTATCCAAACTCAGGTACGTGAACTTAATTACTAAGCTGAATACGAATGATTTATAATAAAGGAATTACATTTAGAAAATGTCATGACCAGTTAGATTGAACACTAAAGATTACCAGGTATTGATCAAAATATTTAATAATAGTCGACCATAAAATGTTAGTTTGATGTGTACTTATTATTATTTTTACAAAATTAAATTACGGAAACTTAATTTGACTTATAAAAACGTTTCTTTATTCGACACCAGGTGGCGTCCCTGCAACAAAAAATCGTGGCTGAAGACAAGGCAGTGGAAGCTCGTACAGTTGAGTTCCTAACTGAATGGGAACGTAGTAAACCGACCGACGGATCCACCCGCCCTGAAGATGCCTTGGGTCGCCTACAAGCTATGGAGGCGAGGTACACGAAGCTCAAAGATGAGAGAGACAATGTGGCTAAGGCTAAAGAAGCACTGGAGTTGCATGATACTGGTAAGAATATTATTCTTTATGGACTTTACTCCTTTAGATACCTATGTATTATACATATATATCCTTGATTACATAGGTGTCTCAAGGAGGTTGAATGAAATGACTCTGCTTTCTACTTATGATCCTTGTTAAGCGATAGATGATTTGTACATCTTTGATACATTTTATGTCATTAGGCGATGAGACGATCTCGTAATCTGCACGGTAGTAATTGCTCTCGGAATGAAGTGTGGTTTGGGTGCCTTCCATCGGTAGTTGGCTTATCGTCTCATCCCTTTTCTTCATATATGTTTCATGAAGGGAAATAACAGAAGTTCATAACATAAACCCAACTCGCTCACTTATTTTAGTATAATGATATCTTTTTTATATTCTGCAGTATCATCCGTAAACAACGAGCGCATGACAGTGGCTCTAGAAGAACTGCAAGACTTGCGAGGCGTCTGGTCCTCTCTGAGCAAGATTTGGACTCAGATCGATGATATCAGGGACAAACCGTGGCTGTCCGTGCAACCGAGGAAGCTCAGGTGTGTATGGTTTTTGGACTTAGTATAATATCAGTTACTGTGCTGAAAATATTTTTTAAAAATACCGAAAGTTATTTTAAATATTTAAATTGATTTCTTCATAAAAAAGGTAGACAAAATATTATAAAATATTTTCTTGGTCATACTTAGCTTTTTTACATTTACGTTACGTCAACGTCACGTAGGCGCAGAGAAATAAAGGATGTGATTCTTACTTCGTACTGAAATATTAATCCTTCCTACAGGCAACAATTGGAAGCCATGTTGAATGAATTGAAGGAACTACCCGCTCGACTGCGTATGTACGACAGCTACGAATATGTACGCAAACTGCTGCAATCTTACACTAAAGTAAGTATATCCTATTGTATAGATCTTGTACGCAGATTGTAAATACATATACACTCCAATAGATTTATTTCTATGTGCTGTGGAGAGAGCCCTTATTGTATGTATGTTTATTTTACAGTACTTGTATCTTGATATATTCAGTGTAATCTGTTTCTAGTACCTCAAATATTGTCACGGTATTTAATCTCTCCATACATTTATTAATAAGTACTCAACACCTAACCAAAGGTCCAAAGTTAACCGATATTCTTCTACAACCAACAATTTCTTCTACAGGTCAACATGTTAATCGTGGAACTGAAATCTGACGCGCTTAAAGAACGTCATTGGCGTCAATTGTGCCGCGCACTCAAAGTGGATTGGTCGCTGTCAGAACTGACCCTGGGTCAAGTGTGGGACGCTGACTTGTTACGCAACGAGCATACGGTGAAGGATGTGGTGCTGGTCGCCCAAGGGGAGATGGCTTTGGAGGAGTTCTTGAAACAGGTGCGTGATAAATAAGACTACTGATCATTGTTATGGACAATTCCTAGTAATAACATTTTTAGCACGGAGTATGTACTTGTTACTTAATACGCGATGGTATGAAAAGTATTATACTATATCTAGGTTTATCTCGATATGTATGTATGCATAAGCGAGGTGTCCATTTAATTACTACCTAAGCAATTTCGGATTTGCATACCCCGCAATGGTTAATAGTCGTGAAACTGACTGTCTTTTCATCTAGATCTTAATAAAATATCAAGTCGCATACATACATATATCACTTTTATCAACACAGTGGTTTATGACAGTTTCTCACTATTTATTTTTTTAATACAAAGATTAATTGTAGTATAGTATCATCCTATTCATGATTACAGGTTCGAGAATCCTGGCAGAGCTACGAGCTGGATCTGATAAACTATCAGAACAAGTGCAAGATCATTAGAGGCTGGGATGATCTGTTCAACAAAGTGAAGGAGCACATCAACAGTGTGGCTGCTATGAAACTCTCGCCTTATTATAAGGTAATTGCTGTTTCTTACAGATACTATATTTTGGATAAATGGTATATCAAACTTAACATAAATGCACTCGAAGCCTTCAGGCTACTCAGAGTTTGACGATAAGTAGAATTGAGTCTTATATATAGGCCTCCATGTAAAAGTTATTTCGAAGAAATCAGTAAAAAAGTTAGCTTTAGATATAACTACAATACTGCTGCATAATAACTACAACAATCAACTGTGAACTTTTATCTGGCATCTAAAGGTTCTAAGGCGAAAAGGGTAAAAAAATTGCTTTTAAGGTATTAGCATATACTAGTCTACTACTGGACGTAGACCTAACCAAGGGTACGCCACAAAACACGACCGTTCGTAGCCCTCGCCCAGCCTCTACCATCGACCATCTTCAGGTCATCGGTCCACCTGGCACTGGCCTCTTATTTACTTTAGTGCTAATAATAATGAATATCTTCACAGGTTTTCGAAGAAGAAGCATTAACATGGGAAGAGAAATTGAACCGTATAAATGCGTTATTCGACGTCTGGATCGACGTACAACGCCGCTGGGTTTATTTGGAGGGCATCTTCAGCGGATCAGCTGATATTAAGACCTTATTGCCTGTTGAAACCTCCCGCTTCCAGAGTATTAGGTAAGGCTAAAATATGGGAATAGATAATCGATAGACATTGTAGTCACAATTCAATTTGGATATTATACTGTCAGGATTTAATCATTTGGTGTATCAAGTAATTATATTTTAATCAAGTATGTATATTTGATATAAAAACCCCAATAAAAAAGAACCTACCTACCTACTAGAAATATTACACTGTAATAACGAAATATATTAACAAAAGTAAACAAATTTAGTATGAGACTCAAGATAGCTTACTCATTAGGTGATATAAGGCAGCTCAAAGTAAATTGTTGCTTCTCTATCCATTGATTCTATTCTACAACATTGTACTTATAATATTACAATTTCTCAGTTCCGAATTCCTCGGTCTAATGAAGAAAGTGAGCAAATCGCCTATGGTCATGGACGTGGTGAACATCCCAGGAGTGCAACGGGCCCTCGAGCGTCTCGCTGACCTGCTGGGCAAAATCCAGAAGGCCCTTGGAGAATATTTGGAAAGAGAGAGAAGCAGCTTCCCGAGGTATGTAATTATTTTGTTCTATTTGGCGTTAAAATTTTTCTATTTACGATTATTATATAATTTGAAATTGAGAGGATCTAGTTCCCTAACTGTATTTTACCACTGTATCATTCAATCAAAAAGAATTTAAACCCCAAGAATAAGTACGAATGCAAAGCATTGGTTACTAAGTACCTGCTGAGCCTCTCGTATTTGGAGGTGGAACAGCTATTTGATATACAAAAATAAGTGAATTTTCAGACAACTATGTTTATATAATATGTGTTTGTATGTATAGGTCTCTTGTATATGTAAAGATTAAGTATACTGTAATATTGTGTCATATGTGTAATAATTTATGCAATGTTAAACTCTGTTTAAGTTATGTTTTATTTTGTATGTGTGGAGCTGGCAAAATTACGGTTGTCGATTTTTGGAAATTCTAGGTGCTGTTTTTGATTTGGTCAATTGTGTGTGTTATATTCCTTGAATCTGTAACTATAAAATTAGCTTTACACTGTGTGTCCAATGGTTTTGAGCTTGCTGTCATCGATACAGGTTATCTCGGTAATCTAGTGATGGCAGTAAGGTATTTGTGATTATGTTGCCTCTTTTATGAATAAAGATATTATTATTATTAAACATTTTCGTGATGATATGCGATTACTTGCATACTCAGGCATATCATTAAACATATCTTTGTTTTTTTTTTGGTACGATATGTCTTTCTTACAATAATAAATATAACTACAACTTATTGTGATTTTGTGCCACAATCTAGATTCTACTTTGTCGGTGACGAAGACTTGCTAGAAATCATCGGTAACAGCAAGAACATCGCGCGTCTACAGAAGCATTTCAAGAAAATGTTCGCTGGAGTCGCAGCCATCATTCTGAATGAAGACAACACTGTCATCAATGGCATTGCGTCTCGTGAGGGCGAGGAGGTAAATACTTTTAAACAAGTTAAATTTTAGTAACTTTCCGCTTTTTTCAAATGTTACAAATAAAAAATTTACTAATTGTGATACAAATCTAGCTATTCCTTACGATGCTTATTTCTCGCTAACGTGATAATGTAAACTGTTAATATTGTAATAAATAACTGACTCACGCTATAACAACCGACTAAGTAAAAATGTATATGGAAAACCGGAGATGCATTGCCTACCCCTTTCTGGGAAAATTGGTGTGAGGTTTAAGATTAAATTTTATAAAATGTTGAGTGTTACTATAACAGCTATTTAAGTTTGCGTATAATTGTTCTATCTATTTTTCTATTAGTTAAATAACTACATTATTTTTGCAGGTTTACTTCATAACACCAGTGTCGACTATAGAAAACCCGAAGATCAATTCGTGGTTGTCTCTAGTCGAACGGGAGATGCGCGTGACATTGGCGTGTAAACTGAAGGATGCTGTCACTGACGTCAAGCAATTCAAAGATGGAAATGTCGACCCGCAGAAGTTTATTGAGTGGTGTGATAAGTACCAGGTAATTTATATATCAAACAAAGTATTTTATTATTTCTAAAAAAACTTCCAATTAGCCAAAAGTAAAGAAAACAGTGATATTATTAAACAATGATAGATTAATATCTCTGCCTGCTCCACTATACGGGGAGTGGCGTAAATTTCGGGTTCTATGTGTTTTATAATAAGAATAAATATTCCAATGCAGACAGAAACAAAAACTTTGTTCACTACACAAATCAATTTATTAACACATAAGATAATGCACTTAATAAATGATATATTGAGAATACGGAATTATAGAAATTATCATTCACTTACCAAACAAAATAAATGTACATCGTATTACATCCAATCTCATATTTTCAGGCTCAACTAGTAGTTCTAGCTGCCCAAATTCTCTGGTCAGAGGATGTAGAGGCGGCCTTGAACGGGGGCGGTGGCGTCGCATTGCAACGTGTGTTGGAACAGGTTGAGAACATGCTGAACATACTGGCTGATTCAGTGTTGCAAGAACAACCGGCGTTGAGGAGACGGAAGTTGGAACATTTGGTCAGTATATTAATTATATTTTTCCTAAATTATGTTTATTCATTATACAAATATGAGCTTTATGTCTGACCTTTAGGCCTTGAAAACTGTATTTTGTAGTAACATTATTGAATTTGTGGACTGTATTCTTCTAGGCACGTTCTAATAGGCTACACACTGATACACCACAGTGTTTTTGAATAATTTTGGGTACTATAAGCCAATAATATTTAAGGATCTTGGCAAAGTCATACAATTAATTTTCTTGATCAAGAAGAAAAATATACATATATAAAACTTATATAAATCTTTTCTTTCACAGATCAATGAATTTGTGCACAAGCGTACGGTGACACGGCGCTTGATCGCCTCCGGGGTAGACAGCAACCGCTCCTTTGAATGGCTCTGCGAGATGAGATTCTACTTCGATCCGAGGAACGCTGATGTAAGTAAATACATATTGTTATTTGGGGGATATTTAAAAATTTTATTAACATATTATATGCATATAGTTTTAAGAGATTCGCGATTTATACTAATGATTAATAATTAACGGGACTTATCGCGTAAGTTTATATATAATAAAATTACCATGGCTACTGCAACGTAGCCGAAACGTCGGGTTAATAAAGGTAATTTTATTATATATAAACTTACGCGATAAGTCCCGTTAATTATTAATCATGATATATGCGTATAGTCTGTTCTCTTCACGTCCCTCCCTTTCGAGGTATTAAAAGGTTGAATGATCACCATCAGTTTGCCCACTTGAAACCTACCTTTGCCAGACACACAGAATTCAACGTAACGTAATTACGCAAAAGTATTTAGTAATGCAGACAATTCTTCAACTAGCTGACTTCCTTTCGTACTTCCTTCTTTAGTTTCGTACGAAGTTGCGATATACTGAAGAATGTTGATGTGAAAAGTACATATAATCTCAAAATATGACTATCAATGAAACAGTGATCTAATTTAAAGTCTCTGCTCTTTAGGTCCTCCAACAACTGACTATTCACATGGCGAACGCTAAGTTCCTCTACGGTTTCGAATACTTGGGAGTCCAAGACAGACTGGTCCAGACTCCGCTCACAGACCGCTGTTATTTGACTATGACTCAAGCGTTGGAGGCGCGTCTCGGTGGATCACCGTTCGGTAAGAACTTGAAATAGTTATATAAATTACAAGTGGTTTATTATAGTATATTTTTAGTGTATTTTTAGTTGGTAATCTTTGGTAATATAAACATCGTTGTTGTGCCTTGTTTAATGCAAGGTACTCAGATCAACGCAAAGAATGTTAATCAAAAACACGCTTGATTTTTTAGCACGTAATCGCAAAAATGTTTATTGAAAGCCACTGTATTAAATCACCACACACTACTTTTTACTGTATTAAATCACCTACATTCAACTGATGTTTAAATTAAGCGTTTCGTAAGGCATTGCAAATAACCTCTCAACCGAATCAATTTTTACCCAACTGAGAAAAATTATCTTTTTCCTTAACCACGTTATTTTTAATTGTGCAACAGGTCCTGCTGGTACGGGTAAAACGGAATCGGTAAAGGCCCTGGGCAACCAGTTGGGGAGATTTGTGCTCGTCTTCAATTGTGACGAGACCTTCGACTTCCAAGCCATGGGAAGGATCTTCGTCGGTCTGTGTCAGGTGAGATAAGCAACAAATATTTTTGAGATTTTAAGTTTCTATTATATGTATTTACATACACATACGCATGTCAGAGTAGATGCATCTGTCTATAAAGATAACAAATATGATGAGTTTATCGCACAAACATGCATATACTCGTACATTCAACTGCTTTAGTCCATTTCAGGTTTAACAAAACTTCCAAGACACACATCCTCAGTTTTTTAGCATAACAATAGGGATCGTCTTGGCTTTAATATGTAATATTAATGATTGCCAGATAGGTGTTCACGCAATAGATTCCATTATACCTTAATCCTTTAGAGGTCTAAAAAAGGCAGTTACTTAATTACGTACTTACTAACACAGGACTTAATTATATATTTATTTGATAAGGTGGGCGCGTGGGGTTGCTTCGATGAGTTCAACCGTCTGGAAGAGAGGATGTTGTCTGCTGTGTCGCAACAAGTCCAAACTATCCAGGAAGCTCTCAAAACACACCAGGAGGCCGATAACAGTGGTATGTTACAACACATAATCATTTATAATGGATAAGATAAATGCCGTAAATAAAGGATATTTTTAAGAGTAAGGTTTGCTGAACCCTAGGTATTCCACAATGAAATTAATTTATAAGAATTATTTAAAAAAAAAACGTTTACCGTGATTTTACTTTGTATTTATAGTGAGAATAAAGTCAATGTTAATTAACCTTCAATTATCACCATTAATTTGAATATTATTCAATAAAATTAACACAGTTTTGATGATTCTAATCTTACAATTCGTAAGATCTTTTCTACATATATTTAAAGATTTTAACTACATATGCTCTATAATATCTATATGTGTATTGTCTTATATAATATTAAAATTGATCTTTCAGGAAAATCAATCACAGTGGAACTAGTAGGCAAGCAAGTCCGTGTAAGCCAAGACATGGCGATATTCATAACCATGAACCCGGGATATGCTGGGCGATCCAACCTGCCAGATAACCTGAAGAAACTGTTCAGAAGTCTTGCCATGACCACGCCAGATCGTCAGCTGATCGCCGAAGTGATGCTGTTCAGTCAAGGCTTTAGGACTGCTGAGAAATTGGCCTGCAAGATCGTGCCGTTCTTCAAGTAAGTTATGTTTTTAAGAAACAGTTTACCCTACCGCAAACGTGTATATATAAATATGAAAGTTTATGTACCTATTCCATAAAGGGTATCCATAAGAATCAAAATGATTCAGCTAAAGTGAAATGAGAAATTAACTAATACTTTATGAGAAAAGGTTACAGTGTTAAATTGTATTTAGTACGCACGACGTATGCTCGGAATTCCTACAAATATCTGTTAAGTTACTTGTCTGGTCATCTACTACATTCTCAATGGGTACATGGCGGGATAATGGAATCTCTGTGCCTTTATATGATGCATTATGTCAGTTTATTAGTGTGCATTAAGTCTTGTTTAGATTATGAGTGTGTTCTTATTATTTAATGTGACCATAAACAATATCATTTTACAGACTCTGCGATGAGCAACTGTCCAACCAATCTCACTACGACTTCGGTTTGCGAGCTCTCAAGTCTGTGTTGGTGTCCGCTGGTAACGTCAAACGTGATCGCATTCAGAAGATCAAAGTAAGTCTGAATTATTGTCCTTCATTCAGTTACTTAGAACAATATGTAAATACTAAATATAAAGTATAATTAAGTAGAAAACAAATAGAAAATTACATAATTCAATCTTGGAGTATATTATATTATCAATGACCCTGGTTATCTACTCGCCACACATGTCATTACGATCTTACTCCGTTAATAGCTAATAACTCCATAGAGAAAGTGAAGCCAAGAATTCCCTCTAAATCTAAATTAACTAAGTTACTATCATACATCGTTGTTTTAGGAAAATCTGATAGAACGTGGCACAGAAGTACCCGACGAAGCGTCCATAGCAGAATCGCTGCCAGAGCAAGACATCTTAATCCAGTCGGTGTGTGAAACAATGGTGCCTAAACTAGTGGCTGAAGATATACCGCTGCTCTTCTCTTTGCTGAATGACGTGTTCCCGAATGTTGGGTATACTAGGGCTGAGATGACTGGTGAGCAGTTTAATACTATTAACTATGTGTCATAGAGGCAGTATCACAAAAAAAAATGAAATCAGTAAATCTGTTAAAGAATACATACATTTGTAATTTATTATTGTTACATATTTAATAATCGGCCTATAGTAATCACGACCACTAATTCTTGCACCTATAACCCACACCTTGTCATAAAGGCTGACTAAATGAAAAAATGAGAAACATGACAGCAAAATAGCATGACAGCACTTATCATTTACGGTGACATGACAGCTTCTATGTAATAGAAATGTTGAAATAAATCGTGTCGTATTACCGTTTATTTATGTATTAATCTTTTTACAGGTTTGAAGAACGAGATTAGGGCTGTCTGCGCAGAAGAATTCTTAGTCTGCGGCGAGGGTGACGAACAGGGTGCAACTTGGATGGACAAGGTACGTTAATCATTGATATTGTGTCCTTAATTTTCTCAAGAGTTTATAAAATTATGTGTTACACTATAAAATATATATGTGTTCTGTATGAATGTAAAAACAATTCATGTTTAGAAATGCACATTTTCTCTTGGAGTTAAATGAGTTTAAGCATTTAAAATATTCATGTCATTTTGGAATACTCTCGACATTCAGTAAGTTTAGATGTGTCTAATATATTGCGAGCTATATGAAAGAGATTGGTATATAAATAAAGGTTAACTCGTTTTAAGCGTACTCACGCTAACACCATCATCGAATCACATCATGTTTCACAGCTGTGGTATCATGAACACTGCTAAACTGTGTGTCCTGAACAAGTGTGATATAACTTACGTTAAATGTAATGTGTTTAACGTAGTTCTCGTGTATTAACTAAAGCATAACCAAAAGTTTTTCTAACATACACTAATAATCCTATTAAATAATAGTATAGTAAATTTGATTAAGAGTTTGAACTGATATATGTAAATTTAACACTTAAGTTACGTATAGTGTTGCTTTTAATTGATCAACAATGTCCTGGTGACTATGATACACGATAATCTCTGAAATATTATAAGTATTTGGAACATTAACTAAGAAATAACTTCGACGATCACATTCTTAAACGTTCATATCAGTTCAAACTTTTACGAAGACCCCAATAACTGTATGTGGGTGCGTGAATGACATAACATTTCCATGCTAACCGCTAACTTAATGTAGAGGCGAAGTGCGGCGTCGAGGGCGCAGCACAGCACGTGGATAGACAAGGTCAGTCGAAGAACACCGTCATCGTGTTGTTTGCGAGTGTGCCAGGCTCATATAGTGTGGTTCACGTAATTATATCAAAGGAAGTGTGTAAACGAACATTAAAATACAAGGATTGGACGTAAAAATACGAGGTGTACGCCAAAATAATACCGTCCCAACACAAATCTAATTGTTGGGGTACGTTCGTGCATATTCTTTGTGTCGAATTCGATATTTCTTATGAACAATAATTTTTTTAGACTTTATCTCAAATATTTTTGAAAAAAGAAAGTTCTTGCTCCTTTGTCTATAAATTATTAAGTAATATTATAATTGGATTACGTGAACCATACTTATTGTAAATAGAATTATCTGTTTGCGTTGGAGCATTGTTGTCATCACGATTTCACGCATTGTTTCCTTTTTTGTGCAGCTTTGTTTTGTTTCGTTTTTGATCATTTCAGTTGGTATCACATCGGCTTTCATTTTCGTTGTGCTTTTGTTTCTTATTTTCAGTTTCATGCCAAGTTTTCTTCCAGCGTTTTTTGTGGATTTTTACTTCGAGTTTAATCTATTATTATGTTATGCTTAAGAAGGTACTCCTTGATTCACGTGTGCTGTTATTCATTCAATATTTTGTTTCTTTCTCTTTTCCCAGCGGTTGTAATCCTGTTATTGTAATTTAGAGCTTGCAACTTTTTACAAGCTTAGTCTTTGCATAAAAAGCAAGCAAGCTTAAATACTGTACTGTCAAAGGTAAAAAATACTTTAATTTAAGTCTCCAAAATGTCACCCTTATTCTTATTTCTTGCGACAGCTTATGTGTAACCAAGCATATTCTTTCTTATTCGTTTATCTTTTTAATGTTGACCATGCATTCAAGAATTGTAATGTAAATTAAATTTCTTATACACAGGTCCTGCAATTGTACCAAATATGTAAACTAAACCACGGTTTGATGATGGTTGGTCCATCGGGCAGCGGTAAATCAACTGCTTGGAAAGTACTTCTAAAAGCACTGGAGAGGTAAGCATTTATTGACATCGGACCAAAAATCTAAGAATAAAGACGTTATTGCGTCGAGACATATAGATACGTCACCGCCCCCTAAAGTGTTGAGTATATATTACTATAGACGAATGCCTAAAAACATAATACCATCGAGCTTTGGTGTCGTTGATAAAATTAGTTTTATACGGATCAATGAAGCAGATACCATTTTAAGTTATAAACTATATTTGCTCTCTAACATAGCAAGGGTATGGGTCCGGTTAGTTAAATGCATTATTCATTTCTTATTTCAGATTCGAAGGTATAGAAGGCGTGGCACACGTGATTGATCCTAAGGCAATGTCCAAGGAAACGCTGTATGGTGTTCTGGATCCAAACACGCGTGAATGGACGGACGGTCTTTTCACCCATATTTTGAGGTAACTTACGTCATTAACATTATGTCTATAAAATCTTGAAAATAATTGTTTATTTTAGGTAATATTAAGATTAGATACAGTAAGAATATACCACAATAATGGCTTATAATCGGTAGGCAGTACTGAAAACCATTTTATATAACTACTATTATATTGAAATACATCTAGTTATGTAAAGTTAATTAAAATACTCGTACTTTATTTAAACAAAACGCACAAAATATAATAATGCTTTCTTCATTAGTACTCAAATGGGACTTATATATTGTTTTATTCCAGAAAAATAATAGACAACGTAAGAGGTGAAATAAATAAACGCCAATGGATCATATTCGACGGTGACGTGGACCCCGAATGGGTGGAAAACCTGAACTCAGTACTCGATGACAATAAACTTCTAACGCTGCCTAATGGTGAACGTCTGTCACTGCCACCTAATGTCAGGGTTATGTTTGAGGTTAGTACTATAGTTATAGATGACAGGATAGTAAAGAGCTTCGCGTGACTATATCTGCAGTTACGAAGTTGGTTGAATTACCTCGAACCAAATAAACAGTATCCATGTCGCGGTTTTATTGCCATAGAAATACTATTTTATGTAATAATAGTATAGATATAATGATCAAAATAAGTAACTATAAACTATCTTCAATTGAGAAAAGTTAATTATATTCAAGAGTATTTGAATTAGTTTTTACTTGTAATGAGTGATTAATTAAATCCTTTGTTGTGAACAGGTGCAAGATCTGAAATACGCTACGCTGGCCACTGTTTCCCGTTGCGGTATGGTTTGGTTCTCCGAAGACGTTCTCACTACCGAGATGATCTTCGAAAACTATCTGATGAGGTTAGTAAAATTAACAAAAACAAATAAACAAAACAAGAAGTAAGTATTGTCAGATCCTATTCGGGGTCGGTGTAAATAGGGAGTCACTATTAGCATAATTATCAGAGATGTTAAGAAGAATATTGGTCTTCATGATTCAATTAACCCCATTGTCCTTAGATAGCATTTTAAGCCATACCGGGAAGATGGATAGCGAGTTATCATTCTTTTTACTACCAAATATAAAATCATAAGTGAATATCTCGTCAAATATTTGTTTTCGTATTATTTTTGTTATAGTAAATATTGATCGTTTTACTGCACTAATACAATAATTTGATTTGACAGATTAAGAAACATCCCGCTAGAAGACGGCGAGGAAGACTCGTTCAGCATCGTGGTAGCTGCACCCACGCCCGGCAGCGAACAGAATCCTATCGACAATATTCTATCCCCTGTGTTACAGGTAATGAAACATAAATCTAATTGAGATAAAACTAATTGACTTTGCGTTCACAAATAATATGTTAATTTTTATGAGGTATAGGTATTTTGCTTTTCTCCAACCCTATAATTTGGCAAAAACTGCCTGAGGGGTTATCTTAAGAGGTTTTGTCCAGCGTCCAATTAATTTAGGGTCGTGAATGTATGTATGTTCGTCATATTTTTATAACGTTTGTATTAGAACGATTTAAATACCACAATTATAAACCCAACTCGTATTAGACTACAGAAGTGTATCTCTATTCATACATTACATTCTATTATATAGTTACATTCTATTCAACTACCAATTGACTAATGTTATTCTGACATTTTTTACAGACACAACGCGATGTAGCTGGTATACTCCAACCCTTATTCAACGGTGACGGTCTGGTTGTGAAGTGCTTAGAGCGTGCAGCCACTCTAGACCATATAATGGACTTCACGAGGCACCGGGCATTGTCATCCTTACACTCTATGCTCAATCGAGGCGTAAGGTAAAAGGAGTTTGGTATTATAGGGAAATAAATTACAATTAAGCACACTTATACGCATATTGATTCTCAAAAGAGATTACGACGAAAAGTTTGACATGTTACTAAATCGTCTGTGGAAATTCATTTTAAATGTAAGCTTCAAGTGAACAATGGATAAGTCCACTAAACCAAGACTCTTACACACTCATACTCTCAACATACTCCACTAACCAAACCTTATATAACTTTCATGACATGTATTTAATGTGTATTTATAAATATTCTATCAAATATACAAAGACAAACGCGTTCACGATCATTAACCTTTGCGGGGTAGTCAGAGGTTCAGGTGTCCATCTCCGCAATTGTGAAGGTAGTAATTCTATCGCCACCTCGAACCTACGTGTTGACCAAATAGACAGTACTCAATGTGACAGATGGTATGCCATGTCGCCATTTACAATCACTAACTACTACCTGTTCGGTGAACAGGTAGGTTTTCTCACGATGTTTTCCCTCACCGTAGTAATTTGTACAAATTTGTGACCACCAGTGATGCTTGTCTATGTCATTTGGTAGGTTTATAACTTCACAGTTTAGCCTTAAGTGTCTATTTTGAACACTAACTAAAAAGGAACCAAGAAAGTTTTTCAGACCATACAACCACAAAAGTACCGCAATCTTACAAGAATCCTTATAATGTGCGTTGCTACTAAGGTTTCGTATATAATTTACTATATTATATAGTATTCTAAACCCTATATTCTCGTTCAGGAACATCCTGGCATACAACCGTCAGCATCCCGACTTCCCGGTGAGCAACGACCAGCTGGAGGCGTACGTGCCCAAGTGGCTCGTGTACTCGCTACTCTGGTCGTTCGCTGGCGACGCTAAGCTCAAGGTAATTGGTTAATTATTGTGGGCTTAGGTTGTTCTTTTGTCGTATTTTTTATGTTTCTACTTGAAAACGAAATGGCAATCTTAGTGTAACTGGGATGTTGGTTATCAATGCATACTTGAAGTTTCTATATTTATTTGTATTACTAGAATTTTTTGGTCTTATACAATATACTTTGCCGTTGTAGAGGAAACACGTTGAATCATGGACGCAAAACTAGGGGTAATAACGTGTGTATGCTATTATCACAGCAAAACTGCATATCCCAACTCAGCTTGGTATACAGTATTTAAAATACCCAACAATATTGCGCCACCATATGCGTATGTTCAAAACTGTTAACTATAACCGAAGTCTATTCTTAGTAAGCTCATTTTTTTAAAGTCTGTGTCTTTTGTTCTTAGGACCGTAACGAGCTGGGTGATTTCATTCGTTCGGCCAGCACCATGCCTCTGCCCACTTGTGGACCGAACCAGCATATCATCGACTTTGAGGTAAGAGAACTGCTATATGTACCTTAACCATGAGAAGTGCAAGGAAATAGATTATAAATTCGTAATTTTTTTTTCAAAGGCTATGTATCAACCCATACCAATTTACTAGCAGGTTGCCAATCACCAATATTATTTACCACAACCTCATTGGTTATTCTAAAAGTGACCAAGAAGATGTTGTAGTTCCACTAAACAGATTTAAAGAATTTAAATGCTAATTCATTTACAACTAAAACTGTACAGTGTAGCGCATTCAAAACGGTCAGTATGGAGAAGTCTGAAACTGTAAGAGCTACGAAGATTTGTTCTTAGGAACCATGTCACCGATTTTGATAAAAATAAAAACTGCATTCATACTTTCCTTGGAAAAATAACTGTATCCTGTACGGGAAGAAAAAATCTTTGTATCTCTTATAGTTTCAGACTTTCCCATACTGACCGTTTTGAATGCGCCACCCGGTATATGACAAAAAAGATACATATTTTTTTATTTTTAACAGAATTTTACTATACTTATTCCATTCTCTAATACCCATTAGGTCTCAGTAACTGGCGAATGGGTGCCGTGGTCAGCCAAGGTGCCGCAGATCGAGGTGGAGACACACAAGGTGGCGGCGCCCGACGTGGTGGTGCCCACGCTGGACACGGTGCGCCACGAGGCTCTGCTCTACACGTGGCTGGCTGAGCACAAGCCCTTGGGTGAGTGGTAGATCATGTATATTAGGTTACAGGTCTACTAATGCGTTTTAGCACTATCCTAGTTCAATATCACGCAGTAATAGTGTGAAGTTGCTAGTGGATTAGCAAAAGTGTCAAATTTCGTCTTAAAAATGGCGAAATTTGATGATTTTTTCCTTGACATTATTATAGCAAATAAACGAATTACTTAATAGTCTTCTGTAAAAACAAATACAAATGCATTCACGACCATTAACCCTTGCGGGGTAATCAGAGGTTCAGATGTCCATCTCCGCAATTGCGAAGGTAGTAATTCTATGACCACCTCGAACCCACGTGATAACCAGATAGTCAGTACTCAATGTGACAGGTAAAAAATGGAAGTTATACACATACACTTAAATTACATTTGTACATCTCAAAAAGATTAGATAATGTATATACGTTTCTTTTACTTGTCCCGTAAACGCGTGGAAAAAAACTGGACGTGATGACGTACTGTTGGTTTCGGTTACAAAATACCGTGAGGAACCCTACTTATCACTCTATATGTATGAAATGCAATGAAAATCTTTTTATTCAACATCAGGATCATAGAATCACTAATAAAGAGTTAAAAAAATATATAAAAAATATGTCATTAATATAAATTAATTAATGTAATAGCCAATACCCATGAACGGCTATGGTCTTAACATTTGTGACATTAGGCACTGACTGTGTGCAGAAATGTGCGGCAATGAAACGTCGGCTTTAATTAGCCAAAGAGCTCTAAAACGGCGAAAATTCAAGCTTTCAACTACTTCTTAATAACATATTTAACTTTTCTTTTCAGTACTATGCGGTCCTCCCGGCTCGGGTAAAACGATGACCCTCTTCTCGGCGTTGCGAGCGTTGCCAGATATGGAAGTGGTAGGCCTCAACTTCTCCTCGGCGACCACGCCCGAGTTACTGTTGAAAACGTTCGACCATTACTGCGAATACCGTAAGACGCCCAACGGTGTTGTGTTGGCGCCTGTACAGGTTAGTTATTTTTTGTGTATTATAATTGTGTTCAATTTGTGCTTGTTTTGGAAATTATGTCAAGATTGGGAAAAAATCCAGGATATCATTTCGTTTAAGGGGGCGTACACGTCAATTATCTTTGCGCGGGTCTAACGATATTAGACTTTTACATGTCATTGCATGAATTATGATTGAAATATTTCCTGCAGCTTGTAAATATTTTCTGAATTATTTAAGTATCAAAATTTTTTTTGCCTCAACGGCTGTACGCCTATTGGAGAAATAAAAGATAGTATAAGTGTAATGTTTGTATTCATATGATGTACTTTGGTTACTTAAAATGATTTGCTATTACTGATTTAATCTGTACATAGCTAATACTAACTCACTGTTATATAAACTTTAGCTTGGCAAGTGGCTGGTGTTATTCTGCGATGAGATCAATCTGCCAGACATGGATCAATACGGCACTCAGCGGGTCATATCCTTCTTGCGCCAACTGCTGGAACACAAAGGATTTTACAGGGCTAGCGGTAAGTGCTATTGGTATTTACACGCCTCTCATAAAAACATAGATAACAATCTTAAAATGGAGAACAAAATATTCTTAACCGACAAAAATTTTGAAATTGAACTTTATTTGATAACATTCAGATATTTTGCAATGATATTATATACATTTTGTTATAATTTACAGAAATAACAATCTTTCAACGGTATATTTAACGTACAAAAAAGATCTATTTGTTTGTAAAGTATATTATGTGAATATATTATTATGACCTATTCCTTAATTTCATTTCTTTGCAGACCACTCATGGGTTCAACTCGAACGTATACAGTTCGTGGGAGCCTGCAACCCTCCCACGGATCCGGGTCGTAAGCCTCTGTCCCATAGACTGCTGAGACACGTCCCCGTCATATACGTGGACTACCCCGGAGAGACATCTTTGGAACAGGTATGGATAATGTGAACAATGTACAAACATGTATTAATAATGTGCTTCATGTAGTATATTCCTTTTATTTACTATATGAGTCCGGGTCATATCACGAGAAATTAATAATACTTCCCGCGACCATGGGCTAAGGAACAGGGTCGAAACGTCGGGTAATACAAAGGTTAATATAAATAATAAATTTAATAAAATAATATTAAAAAGGTTAATATATAAATAAGATACTATAAATTAATCTATCCTAATATGACCCGATCTCATGTAGTAAATAAAATAAACGAGTATAAATCGCGAGTGTTTAAAAATTTTGTACATTGTAGAGTACAGCAAGTACGTCTCGTTTATTGGGAGTTCAGGAACATTTGTTATCTGGGTCAATCACTGTTTGTTGCTCAGAAGTTAGATACATAGTTAGATAGTAAGTGTCTATGCCTTGCCAGACCAACAACATTTGTTTATGTGCTACTTGTAATGGACCATTCATGTGTATTCACAATAAAATAGATACGGATTATTTTCTCACTTAATTAAAAAAATAACAAATACATTTCAGCTCAAAATAGACATTTTTTAACACGATTATAAACCAATATAACGATATATTAAACAAACCCCTTTATCTCTAAACAGATTTATGGCACCTTCACACGAGCAATGTTAAGAATGCAACCAGCACTCCGAGGGTACGCAGAGCCCCTAACACAAGCCATGGTGAAACTCTATCTGGCTTCACAAGAGAGGTTCACTCAAGACATGCAACCTCATTACGTTTACTCGCCGCGTGAAATGACGAGATGGGTGCGCGGTATCTGTGAGGCTATACGGTGAGGATTTTAAAGGTTTTTTTTTGTATTGAAAAATTGTTAACAATAATATTTCAGTAACATCATCATCATCAGCCTGTAGTAATCCACTGTTGGAGATAGGCCTCCCCCAAATAACGCCACTTCTCCCTGTCAGTGGCCATCCGCATTCATTCGATGCCGGCCGACCTGCGCAGGTCGTCTTCCCACCTTGACGGTTTCAGTATCAATATATGAGGAAATAAATAAATATTTATGAATAATACTCAGTAAACTCTCGGTAACAGTATGAAATGAAAAATAAAGAAATTACATTTTAATTTTATGATAGATGTATTAATATTGCTGGTAGGTTTGTAGATATATGGATTTGCTAACAAATTGATCACCTACATTGAAGCAAAGAAGTTTAATTATATGTCACTATTTTATGAGTCTCGTTTAAAGTAACTATTATTGATAGTATATCAAACTAGTTAGAATTCTGTTTTTAAAATTACACAAACCTACATTATGAATTCTAATAAACGATTGGAATATACACTTAACCCTACACATTGTTCCTTACAGCCCCCTAGATAACTTGACAGTGGAAGGTCTAGTAAGGCTGTGGGCCCACGAAGCACTGCGCCTCTTCCAGGACAGATTGGTGGAGGAGTCCGAGCGGCAATGGACGGACGAGAACATTGATACTGTCGCCATGATGTTCTTCCCAGGTAAGTTTGTTATAAAGAGAGTAGAATAAGTGCATCCAGGCTACACCAGATGCTGAGGCGGTAACCTTACACTGCACGGCAGTTGTCATATGTACATACGCATCACGCCAGATTCCCTTTTTTTAGTCATTTGTCTTGGAATTATTTTTTTGTCTATGTGAGTCTTCTTTTTATCCCTTTCGGATAAATATTTTTATATAAATATTAAACATTACCACGATATGAGGGTCAAATTACAATAAGTGATCAATTATGAGTTTTTTCCAGAGTTTTATATCGAACGTAGAGGTAACTCATTAGTTTCCTCAGTAAGCTACTACATATACATATCAACTAAAATTTGCCTGACAATGTCTACTATATTTTAACTAACATTGAGATCCATGTAGTAATTCATACAATGTTATTTAATAATGATTTTTATCCAGGTATCAACAGAGAGCAAGCCCTAGGACGTCCCATCTTATACAGCAACTGGCTGAGTAAGGATTACGTGCCAGTTCAGAGGGACCAACTTCGAGAATACGTGAAAGCTAGGTTGAAGGTTAGTTATAACTCAAACTCAAATATGTAAGAGGAAAATAATATACTTAGCTCATATATTTGTAAAAGCGGAAATTAACATTATTGAACTAACTGTTATAAGTTAACTTAATTGATATAAGTAAAATAGCATTCTATAAATTCCATTTTTGTTAACTACATTCTTATTTTACCGGTGAAACAAATAATAAGATAATGTATTAAGAAACAAATAGGTCAAAAATTTACCTATATTAAAACTGAATTTGACCAACGAGAAACTACTTATCCAAAGGTATAGACACCAAAAGTCTTTAAAGGAAATGAACTTTATATGTGTGGTTATCGATAGAATCTGCTTACCCCGTTGGGTACGTAGAGGTGTGAACATATGCATGTGAGTATTTTAATCATACTTTTATTTCATCAGGTATTCTACGAAGAAGAGTTAGATGTGCCTCTAGTCTTGTTCGACGAAGTACTAGACCACGTGTTGCGTATCGACCGTATATTCCGTCAACCTCAAGGCCATTTGCTCCTAATCGGGGTTTCCGGTGCTGGTAAAACCACCCTGAGCAGATTTGTGGCTTGGATGAACGGACTCAGTATATTCCAGATTAAGGTAATGTTTAAATTACTGTGTATATTTAGTTTTATTGTAACTTTAGATAGTTCTCTTGACAATTTATTTTGGTAACAGTTATAAGGTATTCATAAAATAAGAATAGTTTCAACATATGGGCCTGTGGAATTTAAACCTTTATTTTAAGATGGAGCGTGATACTTTTTATGCCGTTTTTCACAGCAAAGAGATAGATATATAAATATAATTATTCCTTTTTTATTTTTAGGTGTCGAAAGTACATAATTATACTTTTTAGTATTTCTTGTTGCCTCGTAGTCTCAGTTACCTAACATAAGATATACTACAGTAAATTATATTACTATACTATAATACTTTATTATTCTAGGTACACAACAAATATACGGGCGCAGATTTCGATGAAGACTTACGTTCAGTACTCCGTCGTGCCGGTTGCAGGGACGAGAAAGTCGCTTTCATATTGGACGAGTCTAATGTACTGGACAGTGGTTTCTTGGAGAGAATGAATACGCTATTGGCTAATGGAGAGGTTTGTGTTTCTTTACACTTATGTATACATTGCACATACTACTTATATCTGGAGAATTAGGTAAAAACTCTTAGACGCAATGTTATGATATTATCTTTGATTATCAACAATGTGTAATGGGATGCAGTAGTAGCTATACTGAACCTATTTTCATCGCCCGGTACGTTTTAGGGATATTGGGATATGAGTTCTAACTTTATATAAACTGCCTAATTAATTTATATTTGAGATTTTTATTCTTGAATTGATGTTAGATAGCAATATGATTTTCTGATGCAACTAATTAACGTTTTAACTATCGCTTAACTAACACTCATTAACTATCGTTTCCATTTCATTATTTCCGGTAACTCATTATTGATTACTTTTATAGGTCCCTGGTTTGTTCGAGGGAGATGAGTTTGCAGCCTTGATGACGCAATGCAAAGAAGGCGCCCAGCGTGAAGGTCTAATGTTAGACTCCAACGACGAACTCTACAAATGGTTTGTAACAACAATTTGCCATTTATCTTTTTAGATTTAGATTAGATTTAGATAGAGATAGAGATTTCTGTACAATCGTTTGGGAATCTGCTATATTTTCTAAAGAATAAATGTATACGTGTATATAGGTAAGATAAAAGGTTTGGAAAGGGGTCTTACGCATGTTTGTTTGTACTGATAATGTCACTAGGAAAAAAACTATTTTCACTACAATTGCTTCTTAGCTCTTAATTGTTTACATAAGTAAATGGCTTCACAATTCTTCATGTGGAGATAGTCTGACGACTCAGTCACTCAAGATTCCAAATACCCAACATAGTAACCTTCGATTATTCCATAAGCTATTAGTTAGTTAGTTATTTATTATAACTAATCATGTCTCTTTTTACTACCAGGTTCACGGGCCAAGTGATGCGAAACTTGCACGTGGTGTTCACGATGAATCCCTCATCAGAAGGATTGAAGGACCGAGCGGCCACCTCGCCAGCACTCTTCAACCGGTGTGTACTCAACTGGTTTGGAGATTGGAGTGATGGAGCTCTGTTCCAGGTATGAAAATTGATCTAACTATAATAAATGAGGTTAAATATTTTAAATGTAAGCACTTTGTAGAACAGGCAATACTCAGCAACTGTACAGAGTAACATGTGTCTTCATTTGTAAGGTTTGCTGCTAATAAATGTTATAATAAAAACTGTTATGTAGATATAGGGAATTGTAAATAATTATTGTATACATATATAGTCATATATGCATAAAAAAGTATTAAAATATGCATACTCTAACATACATATTTGCGTTTGTGTACCTATGTGTTTTTACGCAGAATTAAATTGAACCTTAGTTTCAAGTTACCTAATATAATTTTATAGGCATTCTCTATACACCAATAAATCCTTCACACAACATTTCCATTCACAGGTGGGTAAAGAATTCACAACAAGAATGGACTTGGACAGCGCAGACTATGTCCCACCAGAGATCTATCCAGCCGCTTGCTCAGAAGTTGGACCAAGACCCAGCCATAGAGAAGCCGTGGTCAACGCGTGTGTGTATGTTCACCAAACGTTGCATCAGGCTAATGCGAGACTGGCTAAGCGGGCTAATAGGACTATGGCTATTACGCCGCGGTAAGTTTGTGTATACGTGTATTATTAACTAGTTTTATAGGTATGTGATAGTCTATGACGAGAATAATAAACTACTAAGCGAGGATTATGGAACTCAAGGTAAATTAAATATATTGTGCGCTGGATAAAAAACCTGCCACCAAAGTTCCATATTAATGACACTCTGTATATGATTAAGTTGCCCTGCCATTTAAAGAGATGACCTAAAAAAGAAAAACTGTTGTGGTTGGATTCGGACTAGAAGTAATAGAACATAATAATAATTTATCATCATTTATAACACTGACAAGCAATGGATTGCAACAGGATGTGTGATTGACGCGAAGTTCTGACTACCCTGCAAAGGGTAACGTTAAGATAATGTATATATGATTATAATGTTATCATTATGTCCTTACAGTCACTACCTAGACTTCATTCAGCAAATGGTGAAACTGTACGCCGAAAAGCGAGCCGACTTGGAAGAGCAACAACTGCACTTGAACGTCGGTTTGGGCAAAATAGCTGAGACCGTGGAACAAGTTGAAGAGATGCAGAAAAGCTTGGCTGTTAAGTCACAGGTTGGTAGAACTATATGTAAGCCCTATGTGATCATAGGTTTGTGCGTCTTGTTAAGCTTTAGAATCAAAATCAATTTAAGTCGGAACAGATTTTATTCCGTTTCTTTCTAATCATAAATTATAAAATTGTATATCTGTAAGAATTACAAATATATTAAATGTGAGAGTTATTACTTTACTTCCCTGCCCTAAATTGATTTATATTCATGCTGTTATCAGTTTATAAAAATGACATTTATATCGCAATGATTACTACAGGAACTTCAAGCGAAGAACGAGGCAGCCAATGCCAAACTGCGTCAAATGGTCAAAGACCAACAAGAAGCTGAAAAGAAGAAAGTTGAGAGTCAAGAAATCCAGGTTTGTTCATAATTAACTCTTAAACAAACTTGTACTTGTATTAACTTGATTAATTACTGAAACTAAAAATAAGGATACGTATAGTGTAAGAGTATAAATTTAGAATTTAAAGGACTTCAGTAAGCTCAGCGGATTATATAAAAATATCTGAAATGGCAACTTTGATTAAGATCTTAATGAATCTTAAACTATTTTGCTTAACGCTGAAATTCGTTTCTCAACGTCTTGAGTTTATCGAATTATATTGTATTTGTGGAGTTTATTAAATAGCAAATGTTATTATACATTCTAGGTTGCTCTAGACAAGCAAACTAAGGAGATTGAAGCAAAACGCCGTGACGTGATGGCTGATTTGGCCCAAGTCGAACCGGCGGTCATTGAAGCGCAAAACGGTTTGAAACTTGATTCCTTATATTTGAGTTATATTATGTTTTGTCGTTTGATTTTCACAGTTACTTGAAAATAATTATTTATTGATTTAATGTAATTATGGATTTAATGTAATGAAGTGTTGGCGTGACTGTGTTTTTAACACAAACACTAAACCATAATAAGGTAATATAGTATTTATTAACATTGTGAAACAACCGATTTGTGTTTGTGTGTGTAAGTTATGTTAGAACACAATTATTCAGTTTACAATAATTTTAAACCTGCGTTTATGTTATTCAAGCTGGCGAATAACCAATGAAGTAGATTTACTTTTTACGGTGATAAAGATACATGAAGAGTTATATCCTGACTTATTTTTTATGTATATACTAAGCAAACAACAGTCACAAAATGTCATATGTTATGTTAAGTTAACACGTTACTTGGACAGCCGTGAGATCGATCAAGAAACAGCAATTGGTGGAGGTTCGCTCTATGGCCAACCCTCCGTCTGTGGTAAAAATGGCGCTCGAGTCCATTTGCGTGTTGCTCGGCGAGAAAGGCGATACCTGGAAGGGAATCCGCTCAGCCGTTATGAAGGACAACTTCATATCAACCATCGTTAACTTCGAAACGGAAAACATCACGTTAGTTTTCTCTATGATCTATCTACACGTGCATGTGACAGTTTGAGGGTTAAAAACCGCAATACTGTTGCGTGCACGGTTTTTAAATTAAGATGTTATTCTCGACTAGAGAAAAAATGCGTACGAATAGATCATTCCGTTTCAAGTTGGTTTTAATCATTCGTTCTTTTACTGCAATGAAGATCGTCATTTATTGTATAAATACTCGGCTTTGCTTGCGTATGTGACTGTTGTTATTAATAAGAAATAAATTATGCTCGTTGTAAACAATGAATGTTGTATGTCAGTTACTAATTTTGAATAACAAAAAGAAACCTAATTGTTTTAACCGTGAATAACTTATATTTCGATTAAAATTTTCAGCCAAGTCTTAATTTGTGTTGTGATAAAATTCTTCTTTTTAAATTTAACTTAGCTTGTAATTAATAACAATAACTGCAACGCCATCCATCTCTGCTAGCTACTTCTTACTCACAAACTTTAGTTGTATTATAAATGATTCTAATATTGTAATACTGACCGCAATTCAAGGACATTCCCAAAGTCCTTTGTACAAGATATTCGCCGAAGGTACACATAAAAACTAATAATTACCGCCGTAAAATAATAAATCTATACCTAAAAGAAAATATAAATACTCAAAAATCTTTTCTAAACAGCATCAATATTAACTTACCTATAAATTAGGCCCCGCCTATTCATAGCAATTGCAACCAATAGCAACTAAGCAAAGCTTGTGAGTAAGAAGCGAAAGTATATGTTTCTCTCTTTCCCGTCCTCTATCGCTCGCTGCAAACAGCTGTCAAGAGCATAAAGAAACAGCACTTGGTGGAAGTGCGCTCTATGGGCAACCCGCCGGCCATTGTGAAAGTAGCACTGGAGTCCATTTGCCTCTTGCTTGGCGAGAACGCGACAGACTGGAAAGCTATCAGGGCGGTCATCATGCGCGAGAATTTCATCAATAGCATCGTCTCCAACTTCTCCACGGAGGATATCACGTGAGCACGCTTCGCTTTCAGTGTTACGGTGCTGTTGGTAAGGTGTGATGTAAGACTTCTTTTTGGATATATTTTCTTTGAACAGTGGCCCCTGAAACACTTAATGAAGAAGAGATAAGAATAGTATGTATGAAGTAAGCTTAGAATATCTAAAAAGAAGTCTTCAATATCGTCTATAAGCTTGAATGAAATCAAGCAATATTCGTGTTCTTTAAATCACTGTAATCCCAAAAAGCACCAAGATTTAAGATTTTTAATAGAACAAATAAATTTGTTTAAACACAGCAAAAATGTGACCTTTAATTTATTACTATGCTTTTTTATACATAACAAAATTTCATTATACTATTTAAATACATAGAACACGAATATTCTTTTTGCTCTATTAGCTTTAGCTCGGGGTATTGCGGTTTAACATTGCTTTGTCAGATGTAGCTTATTGGTTTGGTTTTTCAACGGTTTGTTTTATACAGAACAGGTTAGTATGACACCTGATTGTCAAGGTAATTGTAGATTTGAACCATTTTTCACGTAGGTGTCTGCGTTTGAGTTGAACTGATAAACATTTGTTCTCTAGTTTGGAATAACAGTGGTTTCAAAAGTTATCAAATTTAGAAGTTTTGGCTATATATATTATTAAGATAAGTAGGTAAATTTCTTCTTAATAAAATCGTTTATGTAAAAGACAACTAAAATTACCTAAATTTGTATTTGAAATAAACTTAAAGTTGGTATTCATTCTGCAGTAATATTTTCAAAACTTTTATCTAAATTCGATAACTTTAGTAATTTCCATGGGTGAAGTGTGTTATGGATTTGTAGAGTGATTTGCATGAATCAGTTTAGCGAATTAACATCGATGACTAATCACATGAAATTTATGTCAGTGACGATGTGCGTGAAAAGATGAAGACCAGATATCTAAGCAACCCCGACTACAACTTCGAGAAAGTGAACAGGGCTTCCATGGCCTGTGGCCCTATGGTCAAATGGGCCATTGCGCAGGTAAATTATCACATTTTATGTAACTATTGTATCATTGTTTAAAGGGTAGGGTCAATAAATCACAGTTGACATTATGTTATATACTAATTACCTATTCTCAGAAATTTTATAATAATTTTTTGTGTAGACTATATAATTGAGGATTACACTAACTATTTACATTAAACTACATAATATATGGTTAATGTTTATGGCTATGCTAAGATAAGATTCCTTGCAAAGAAAATGTTACTTAATTTTCGCTACTATTAAAATGGCATCATCTTGAAATTGTTACACAATCTATACAGATTTTTCATACTTTAATCAACACCTAATATTATTCCCAATTACAGATCGAATACGCAGACATGTTGAAGCGTGTCGAGCCCCTTCGTAATGAGCTCCAAGCGTTAGAAGACCAAGCGCAGACCAACGTGACCGCCGGAGATGAGGTCAGAGAGCTCATAGCTCAGCTGGAAAAGTCCATAGCTTCGTACAAGGAAGAGTATGCCCAACTCATCAGTCAGGCTCAAGCTATCAAGACTGACCTTGAAAACGTGCAGGCTAAGGTATGTAAGCTTAGATTTGGGGGATAACGTTCTCGTATTTTGGAAATAAAAAAGACAAACGCGTTCACAATCAGAAGTAGTATCACGTAGTCAGAGGTTCAGGTTTCCATCCCCGCAATTGCGAAGGTAGTTAATTCTATGGCCACCTCGAACCTACGTGTTAACTAGATAGTCAGTACTCAACGTGACAGGTGGTAACTATTTGGAACTAAATAACTAGTAAGATCATTAGCTACATTACACATAGGTAAGTAGTAAATGGTCCTATATCTTATGGTTCTGGCTATTTATACCAGTCCAACAATCTCCATTATGGGTTTAATTTTGACTCTCAATGAACAGTCACCATATTAACTTACTTTAAAGACATACATACTTTTCACTCTCTTCTTCCTTCAGAAAGAAGTCCTTATCTATTACATAACGGCTTTTACGACATGATTGAGAAATCAATCACCGCATATTTACGACTCAAACTCGCTAGAGACTCGCTAATTAACCGAACCTTTTTGCTGCGACAATAACATGAATAAGCTATACCTCCTAGTTTGTAAGTTTGATTTGTAATATATTTGTATTGTGTATGTTAATTGGATTGATTAAATCAGTACTTGTATTTTTCCAGGTGGACCGTTCAATAGCCCTCCTTAAGAGCTTGGTGATTGAACGGGAGCGGTGGGAAGCCAGTTCTGAGACGTTCCGCTCGCAAATGAGCACCATTGTGGGTGACGTCATGCTTTCGGCTGCGTTCATTACCTATGGCGGTTACTTTGATCAACATGTAAGTGATTCTTTAAATTTATGTTTCTTAGTTTTGTATTGAATAATAGTTAAGGTATAATAGTATAAACAGCCACTCGAAGTCAATACTGCGATTGGCCAATCAGAAACAAGGGTAAACTAGCACTCATATTAACTTAAAGTGACTTTATACCACGATAAGCGTCGTTACAACCAAGTTCAATAAGCTAAATGCAAACAAAGTATCAGTTTGAAGAATTTATGTACGTAACAATCGAAAGTCTTACTAATTAGTTATTTTCTTTGCAGTACCGGCAAAACCTGTTCACAACATGGACGTCCCATTTGGCATCAGCTAATATCAAGTACAGGGTAGACATTGCCCGCACCGAGTACTTGAGTAACCCTGATGAGAGACTACGTTGGCAAGCAAACGCTTTGCCCACCGATGAACTGTGTGTTGAAAATGCTATTATGTTGAAGGTGAGTTTAAATGGATATTGCTAAAAATGTCCTACGGCGACGGTAAATGCGGTCTATTTTTTTTTAAATAGAATTGCGCTAAGGTTAAAATCACATATGTATATCAAAGCAAGTAATAATATTATTAAACAGTTATTAATAAAAAGAAATTTTAACAAAGTTTGTATTGCAATTCAGCGATGATTTTATATGTAATGGATGTAGTTTTGCCTGATCTGATATGGCAAAACAAAGTTTCTTACAAGTGACCTAATTAAATATGTTATCTGAATACCTTTCTGATTATAAAGATGTCGAAATTACTGTAGAATATATTGAATCATGTAGTATTGAATATAATTTCTTTTCAACAGAGATTCAACCGCTACCCGCTCATAATAGACCCGTCGGGGCAAGCCACAGAGTTCATAATGCGAGAGTTCAAGGAGAAGAAGATTACCAAAACATCGTTCTTGGACGACTCTTTCAGGAAGAACCTCGAGTCTGCATTGCGGTTCGGTAATCCACTACTAGTACAGGTAAGTTCTTAAAAGTCAAATCTCTATAAATTCAAAATAGATGTAGTTAGTATGTTTCCTCCGTAAAACTGTCATAGATCTATATAGAACTTCATAACACACAATTCACACAAACAATTGTTTAAGGCAACTGATTATTCATGTATGATTGTAAATGAACAAAAATGTGGCGTAAAAACTATATTGTTGGTTATGGCATTTAACAATGGTTATAAGTTTTACAGATGGCTAAAACAGTAGAGCTAAAAATCAAAAGTATTTATTACAAGTAAATCGGACTATTCAATTGATTCTGTTACAAATTACAGTGACATAATATGTGGATTATCGAAAGCTTACCTACAGCTGTTGTATTAACAATTGTAAACACTTTTTTTATATTGTAAAATTAATAGCAATTTTTGCTAAGGCACAATCTCAGACTATCGTTTCTGTAACATTTGTATAATAGTATGAGTGAATAAAACATATTATGTTTACAGGATGTAGAGAACTACGATCCAATATTGAACCCGGTTTTGAACAGAGAATTGAGGCGTACAGGTGGGCGTGTCCTAATCACGCTCGGCGATCAAGACATCGACTTGAGTCCTTCATTCGTGATCTTCCTTAGCACAAGGTGAGTGAAAGTTTATATGTTAAGATCGACTAAGGTACCATTTACGAGAGTTTACTTGGAAATGTTGTTTTTATATTATTATATTGGTAGTTTTTTTAAAATAGTCTTGTTATTATATTCTTTTATAATATAGTCAGTAACATAGTCTTATTAAAAATTACTTATGCATGTTCTAAAATCTATATTAGAAGATTCTCAAAATCAATATTCTTCTATATTTCTCACATACGAAATACTTTATATAATTATTTCGTATGTGAGAAATATAGAAGAATATTACATGTTTAAAGTTTATTCTTATAAGCAGTTTATTTATCTCTTAAAAACATAATTCAAACAATAGCATTTTCTATTTACAGAGACCCGACTGTTGAGTTCCCGCCTGACATGTGCTCTCGAGTCACATTCGTCAATTTCACAGTCACACGTTCCTCACTACAATCACAGTGCTTGCACCGGGTACTGAAAGCCGAGAGGCCTGACATTGACACCAAGAGGTCGGATCTACTCAAGCTTCAAGGTACAGAAGATTTTACTATACTTACGGATACGATTGAGTTTGAATCTAGGGTTTCATAACGCAAATCTTTCGCATACATATCTACATTCTCGTTTTTATATCCCTTTTGTTTGGCAGAACATGGGAGATAGTGTAGCATTGAGCTGATTTGGTTGGTTTAGTAATTTAACTTACATAAAGGGGCCCAAGTCTTGCCACTCATGCAATCCACGAACAACAGCACTCCGTTACTGTATTGATATTGAATTACGATTTAGCTATAACGCATTAGTAGACTTGGCCCGAAAAATGACACAATTTTGTATAATATTATGGCTTACTATATAAATGTATTACTACCCATCAATTTAGACTCAGTCAGTTTTGCGGCAGTATTGTCCTATACTATTAATTTTAACTTCTAGGTGAATTCCATCTACGTCTACGTCAGTTAGAAAAGTCTCTCCTGCAGGCTCTTAACGACGCTAAAGGGAAGATTCTAGACGACGATTCAGTCATCGCCACCCTTGAAACTCTTAAGAAAGAAGCCGACGATATTGGCAGAAAGGTCGGTATATATATATATATTTGTAAGCATGCAGTACAACGCCGCGAATATCGATTGTAGTAAAAAATATTATATTTATTTAAATTTTGAAATAAACGCATTTACATTAACGAGTATACAAGGTATCAAAAATATGTAATTACGAACAATTTCCAAAAAAAAACACACTCGCGGTATTTATTTTCGATTCCTAGCAAAACCATTTAATATCACGCTGTTTTAATAACCAACAATATACAATCCAAACCTGATCAGTCTAGTTATAGGATTTTATTCAAAATTATTTAGTTTACATAATGAACTACATTACAGTTAATTAATTATTTTTTATATTTCCAGGTGGAAGAAACGGATAAAGTAATGGCCGAAATCGAAACTGTCAGTCAACAATATCTACCGCTGTCACAGGTATGTGTATATTTACTTACACGCATTTATCATTATATAGTCAAAGGTATACGTTTCACACATAAAGTGAGGTGTAGATTGGTGAAATTTACATAGTTTTCATTAGAAGAGACAAATCTGCATTTATTGACTCATGGATCTTTGTCTTTTCTTTTACGGAATCTAAGATTAAAACAAAACTACTAGAAAATAATGAAATAAAAAGACTATATCGCTTTGTTAGTTATGTCATTACTTTACATGGTTTTATAGAATGATTATAGGGGTTGTTAGCCCATCGCCCAATAGATTATACTTACCCCTAGTCTATTCGTCATCTTCTACAACATGCCGGGAAAAACGACAACTTGTTAGCATTCTTTTTACGTCCCACTCTAGTGCAGAACAAGCCAATGTATGTTTTTTTATGTTCATTATTTATCTTATCTTCACCGTTCCCCAGGCCTGCAGCAGCATCTACTTCACGATGGAGTCCCTGAACCAGGTGCACTTCCTGTACCAGTACTCGCTGAAGATGTTCCTCGACATGTTCAGCACGGTGCTCGTCAGCCCCATGATGAGCGGCGTCACGGACTACACGCAGCGCCTCAACATCATCACTGAGGAACTGTTCACGGTGAGTTGGAGCTATTGTGCTTATTTATAGCAATTTTTATGAAAAATAGGCCTAACATTATTTTCGGCTTTATTACACACTTAAAGGTAACTTACACTATTACGAGAAATCGCTTTAAAGACTCGTGTTAAAATTTCTTTACGTTATATTTATATCATTACATGCAATTGATTCATTCTTACATACGAGTATAAGCATATATAACACTTCTTAAATTAAAGTATAAGTGTAATTAATAACTCTGGATCTTCGAGTATAATTTATAATGTGTAAAGTCAGTTTTCAAAATAACTGGCAGTGGTCAAACACTATCACCTTTATACTGGTACCTCGTCTTATCTTCCAGTGCTCCATAAAGCTATGAAAACTATATGCTCATATAATCTATCTATCTTTATTTTATTCCAGACGGTATACGAGCGCGTAGCCCGAGGCATGTTGCACCCAGATCGGCTGACCCTTGCCCTGCTGCTATGCCGCATCCGTCTCCGTGGCAGCAGCGCTGATACCCTGGACAAGGAGTTCGCAGTCTTCCTTAGAGGCCGCGAGGGCATCGCTTCACATAGTCCTCCGCTGGAGCCACTCTCGCAAGAACAACATGATGCTGCGGCTAGGTTGAGTACTCGGTAAGGGATATTTAGTATTGTTATTTATGTAATTACTAGCGACCCGCTCCGGCTTCGCACGGGTATAAAATATATAGCCTACTCCACTGTTTCATGGATGTTATTATACATATAAACCTTTCTCTTGAATCACTCTATCTATTAAAAAAAACCGCATCAAAATCCGTTGCGTAGTTTCAAAGAATTAAGCATGCGAAGGGACAGAGAAAGCGACTTTGTTTTAAACTATGTAGTGATGAAATTAAGTTACTAGACCATGTACTATAGTCTCATAGTAGAAGGTGTAGTAAGTAAATGAAAATATTTGTAGTGCTATTGTAAGTATAATGGAATCTAAATAAAAAACAACTGATAAATCAGTTAGATAATCACTTAAAATTAGTTCAATCCCTGAAATTATTTAATTTGCAATGGTTTTCAAACGATTGAAGAACTTTTGAACATTAAAAAGCTCTTATATTTCCATTGCGAATTAAACTAAAAACTGTATAAAAATCAATTCTGCCAAGTATATATCCCAACACTACCCAAATATAGGTTCTCTATCCTCATTTTTATTTCTCTTATTTCAGACTACCATCCTTCCGTCGTCTCCTAGACAAATGTAAGGAGCTGCCAGAACTGTCGGCGTGGTTAGCCCAAGCGGCTCCCGAACAGTGTGTGCCTACGTTGTGGGATAGTGATCCTAGTTCTCCACTATCGCAGCATACCACTGCTATGTACCGCTTGCTACTTATTCAGGTAAATCACTGTACTAATTATAAGCAGAAAAGATCAAACAAAAAATAGGATAATCCTTGTTTGTAATAAATAGAAAAATAGTGAAATTTATACTATATATTATTATACGGTATAGTTCAAAGTTATATGCGTAAAATTTTTGGATTCTGCATCCTCGATAACCAAGCTACACAAGTAATGATAATAACTAGATTTCCAAACATTTGTTATTTACGCTAGATTTTTCTCTATTGACTCCTTAGTTTATAATTTGAATGCCTAAGTAACTGTTAACTATGTAAAACCATATTTATAAAATACACACATTCATAACCAATAAATTTCGTACAGGCGTTCCGCGCAGATCGTGTGATCGCAGCGGCAACTCAATTAGTGTCTGCCGTCATGGGAAGCAACTTCATGTCCAAGGCGGAAACGGAACTGGACCTGTCCGCCATTACGGAGTCCCAACTTAACGCCACCACGCCCGCATTGCTGTGCTCGGTACCCGGTTATGATGCTAGCGGTAAGATACATGTAGATAAAGATGCTATGGTTAAGAAATGTTTTAAAGGGATTAGGTCAAACTTGGAACTCACTCGTATCGTTTTAATATGTTTTGTGTAAGAATGAATGCATGTTTTATCGTTAAATTTGATTGTTTTTTGTTTGCTATCATGATTTACTCCTTATTTTTTGACTGTTTCAATCACAGTATAGTTACAGTATAGTATCTAGGTTTTTGTCTGAATTTATCGACATGTCCCGACAGCCTATAACGTTCACTTAGACCTCATTAACAATTTATTTATTTTTATTTATTTATTTACATTTTTCACAATAACATCATTACAAGTTTCCCAATACGGTATCATAGCAAGAAAAATATAGACTGCATCTTTATCATATTTTATATCTTTAGGGCGTGTGGATGACATGGCAACGGAACTGAACAAGCCCCTGTCGAGCATAGCCATCGGTTCGGCTGAAGGGTTCAACCAAGCGGAACGTGCAATTAACAACGCTTGCAAGACTGGACGGTAAAGTTTTTAAATACATACGTGTAAAGTCTAGAGAGATAAGGAGTATATTAATATTCCCGATTTTAAAAAGACTTGTTTTATTGATATACATTCAAATACCTATGTACGCGTATATACGCTTTTAATCTCTCACCCAAAAGGCAGGGTGCGTAAATAAAAATTTATATTCATGTTGAAATATCTACTTAATCCATAGGGTATTCTTGATTTAACAGTAATAAAGACATTTGTTATTAACTGATAAAGAGGTAATATAAAAAAAGGAATGTTGAATATCTAAGTCTGCCAACATTTAACACTAATCTACATACTTCCTTCCAGATGGGTAATGCTAAAGAACGTCCACCTAGCCCCAGTATGGCTGGTTCAATTGGAGAAGAAACTCCATTCGCTGCAGCCCCATCCAGCGTTCCGCCTGTTCCTCACCACGGAGATCAGCCCCAAGTTACCTGTCAATCTGCTCAGGGCTTCAAGGGTGCTGGTGTTCGAGCCTCCACCTGGTATCAGGGCTAACTTGCTGAGGACTTTCGCTACGGTAAGATGGAGTGGTTGTTTGAATGAATGAAAGGTTAAAGTTGTTTGTCATAAAAATAAGTTTACGAGCAACATTAAAAATGTAGTATCTATAACTGCGAAGTGTGTATCAGTGTTAATGAAGCGAAAGTCGGCAGGATCGGGGTAAATGGGGAACCGTAATCTCTGCTTACTCGTCTACAGGGAATCGAGCGTAATGTGTATGTATGTGTATTAATAAGTTGTAAATATGACATCATCATACCAAACTAATAAAATAAAAGACAGTAAAAGAAAAGACGAACTCATATTTGCAAGTCCGAGTGTTGATATATTTATGATAGTAATTTTTAGTTTATGACAAGTTGGTTGATTAATATTCGATTAAAGAAGATTTTGGCTTAAAAATTATGCACCTTGTTATGTCCCTATATAAAATATGTTCTAATGTAGAACAACATCTCAATCGAGTTATATCGTATTTTAGGTTCCCGCAGCACGTATGATGAAGGCTCCATCCGAAAGGGCGCGGCTTTACTTCCTACTGGCCTGGTTCCATGGTGAGTGTTCATTATTTCTAATATTCTTATTCACAGAGAACAAGGGACGTAAATAGAATTCTAACTAGCTGTCTACTTCTTCCTATCATGTCCTAGAAGGTGAAGTCAGTGGAATCATTTGGGTGTAAAATTATAACTAATATTTCGAATCAATTACATCACAACCCCATTATGCCAACGATAACCAAGGTGATAGTATGTCGAAATCCAATTATTTGTATTATTTCTGTATGTTTGTATTATTTCTTTTTTACCCAGGTATCGTTCAGGAGCGTCTCCGCTACGTGCCGTTGGGATGGGCCAAGTACTACGAGTTCAATGAGTCCGACCTGAGAGTTGCCTGCGACACGCTCGACACTTGGATCGATGCTACTGCTATGGTAAGATAATAAACAATGTAACAGGACACTTATTGAAATTAATTGACCACGGCTCGTGCTACGTATTTGTTACGTAGAGGCTGGCCCAATAAGACACATGACAGTCGTATACACGCTATATTTAAAAAGGGTGACGTTAGAAGTACCTATAACCGCCGAGTGTGTATGATGAGGTGTATGAGTGTCAATGAAGGGAAAGTGATCTGTCAGCATCGAGACAATTGGAGATCCGTGATATCTGGCTACCCTTCAACAGTGAATCAGGCGTGATGTGTTTGTATGTCCCGTGCTAGCTTGCATTTGAAATTATACTAGCCGTCTGTCTGAGCCTGAAGCTAAAGTTTTATAAAGATAAAACTATCTGTGACAATCATTTCTAATATCACACTAACCTAATAAAAATTTGAAATATCATAACACCGATAGTTACGCTAAAGATTGCCTTATAAATTTATGTATCTCGTTCATGGTGTATTTGTTAATCTTGTATTTAATTATAATACCTTTCTCACTTTCATTTTAAACTTTCACCAGGGTCGTACGAACCTTCCACCAGAGAAGGTACCGTGGGAAGCCTTAGTGACCCTCCTCTCCCAATGCATTTACGGAGGCAAGATAGACAATCTGTTCGACCAGCGGCTGCTGCATAGCTTCCTGAGCAAACTGTTCACGCCGAGGTCCTTTGAAGCGGACTTTGCCCTTGTTGCTAATGTTGATGGGGTAAGTTTTGTATGTAATGTCGTTATATATGTATATGTTTGTGCATTGCTTTATGGGTAAAAGCATTGTATGGTGTATGAAACTCTCAAGGTTAGTTGTTTTTCTTTGATAGATAAATTTGTATGTTTTTTTTTAGTTTCATTTACTGGCTTTGTGTTAAAAGTTGAAATAAAGTGAAGTTGAATAATTACTTATAACAGTTTGAAATACTAGTAATAGGAAACGATATATTTACAATCTGAATAATGTACATTGAGACATGTTACTAGTTCAATGTTAAACAAATTGCATTGTTTATTTAGCAAAACTTAAATAGAGAAAAGTTTTTTTCTAGTTTTGCATACTATTAGAATATACTCAAATGTCTTTTATTTCGTTTTTAGGCAAGTGGTAACCAGCGGCACATAACGATGCCAGATGGCAACCGCCGTGACCAATTCCTCAAATGGATCGAGGAGTTGTCAGACAGGCAGAGTCCTTCCTGGTTAGGATTGCCCAATAATGCTGAAAAAGTAAGTATCGGAAACAAAACTTGATAAAGAATATTTTTTTTCTTTTTATGTCATTTTTTGATTGCACTTTTATATCCTAGTGTGTGTTCTTTACTGATTTAGATGCAATTTAAATAAGTTTCCATTCTTCTTGACGTGTCGAAGGTGATTTTAAGGAATAATGGGTGATTAAGAAAATACTTGTACCTAATGTTCTATGTGCTAACTTGACCCCAATAATAATATGCCCTAAAAGATATAGTTTCCAATATTCTATCCTTTAAGGATCTTGAATGTGTGTGTAACTTAAATTACTAATGAAAATATAATGAAACTATTGTTTATTTCATTAGGTGCTGCTAACTACTCAAGGAAGCGATTTGGTTTCCAAGTTACTGAAGATGCAACAGCTGGAGGATGAGGAAGAACTCGCCTACAATGCGGCCACGCAGGATAACGACAGTGAGTAAACGTACACAAGTTCAGGAACAAGGAATTGAGTATTCCTGAAAACACTGGTAGATTAGCGATGGTTTTGGAAAAGTACCTACTAATTTAAACTCTCAACTTACCCTAAAGGTGAACGCGTGTAATGTTTGTAATTTAGAAAGACAAGATGTACCAATTATTTGACAACACTAAGTTATCCTCAAATTTTGTAACTGCATTGTCACCTTTCAAATATCAGCCATAAGATATAGGACCATAGAATACGAATTTCCTAAAGTTTCATGTTCATAATGATATTTTTATTATAGTTTTGTTTCGTTCATTCGTAGATGCAGTGGTAATCGATGGTAGACCAGCGTGGATGAAGACCCTGCACCAAATGGCTACTAATTGGCTTGAGCTCCTGCCACAAGAGTTGCCGGTAAGTAGATAAAGAAAAAAATTGTAGATAGGCAGATACTATAGATCGATATACCTTAAACGATCCATTAACTTTCTCATACATGTTGCTGTTCTTCAGTTTACTTACACATTTTTAATATCTTCTTCAAATATTGATATAAGTTATACGAGTTAGCAGACACACAGAAACAATATAAGTGAATTTAGTATAACTACAACTGTTATCTGCTTTAGAGTCTTCCTAAGCTTAAGTAAAAATTATCGTAACTCGACTGTCTTTAGAAACACCACCAAACGTATAGTATTATATTATCTGTGACCAAACTATAACCTATTACTTCGTACATCATAACTAGCACAATTTTTTGCCAGGATTCATTAAAAAGTCTATTTTATTACAATACATTATTTTGTGTTTTGTAGACTCTCCGCCGTACAGTGGAGAACATAAAGGATCCGTTGTACCGTTTCTTCGAGCGTGAGGTGGCGGCCGGAGCGTCGTTGTTGCAGCAAGTGGTTCATGACCTGCGTAACGTAATCTCTATTTGCCAGGTAATTATCAGAGCTTTGAATCTGTTTATATAGGTGTATTTTTTTAAATATTATTTATCCTTGCTATTTGCTTGGGAGCTCTTATGGATTACCATTGTGCTGTACATGAGATGTATCATTTTTACAGAAGTAAAAAACACAGTGAGGAAACCCGTATATTACTCTTGATTGATCATTTTGGCTGTATTCTAGCATAAATCACGTTGGGTGAAAAGTAAAATTCAGATATCACCAGATATACCATAAGCCATCGAATGCATTCAAAATGCTTATCCCCAATATGCTCTAATAGAGACCACGGCTGTAATGTGTATGTATGATATCTTCAATATTATATTTAAAATAATGTGTGCTACCATAATTCGAATAGAATAATTTCAAAATATAGAACGTAACTAGTTCTGTGTTGTATTTCCATATTATATATCATTCTTACAGAGCGAAATGAAGCAAACGAACGCGACGCGTGCCATGGTGGGTTCCCTTGTACGCGGCATGCTGCCAGAGGCGTGGCGTCGGTACGCAGTGGCCAGAGGCTGCACCGTACAACAATGGGTGGGCGACTTCGCAAGACGCGTCAAGCAACTGGCGGAGATATCAGAAACGGTGGCTCAGAGGGGCGCTCATAGTTTACAGGTAGGAAGAAGATTGGTTTTAAAGTTTCTGCAACTAACAAGGTTTAGGATTGAGATAAATTAAGATTTGTGATCTCTGTTTACACCTTTATTGTGAAATTATTAGGTGTTGATACTTAATATATACACATAGTGATTACTATATACACTTGTCTTTCCATCTTTGTTTCTTATTATCTACGTACGTTTTGAATGGTTTCTTCACGTGGAATTATGATTATATATAGCTTATATAACCTAGAAAACATCATTAGCACTTCCAATGTCGAGTAAAAAGCTTAAAGTAGAGATCCGTAAATAGAAGGTAACGAAACATAACAACAATTTATAATTCCAGAACACTCCAGTATGGCTAGGAGGCCTGCTGAACCCCGAGGCTTACATCACCGCTACCAGACAGTGCGTCGCACAAGCCAACTCGTGGCCACTTGAAGAGCTTCATTTGCAGGTACTTAGACTTTAAGTTTTAACAAAAACAACGCACGTAAAGTCTTGCAAGATTATCTATTCAATGGCCAAAAGTCATTTCTAACTATTTATAATAATTTGTTATATTTAAACACTAATATTGTTGTTGTGAGATATACCGTGGGCAATTAAGATTAAATTGTTCAATTACTTTAATTAATACCACTGATCTCGTATTTAGTTATTATACCATCATAATTTTTCTCACAGGTGACAATACCAGAGCCAGGGTCGTCGAATGAGACGGTGCAAACTGAGTGGTCGTTCTTGGTGACCGGCCTGAAGTTGCAAGGAGCCACGGTTAAAGGACATCGACTGTTGCTCACTAACACCATTATGGTTGACCTCCCGTTGACCATTCTTACTTGGATTCAGTAAGTTTTATTTCTATTGTTGAAAGGACTATGAAACTTAATAAGTAACCATCCTAATTCATTGTTTTTGTTATAATTAATGTGCTCGTATGTAAAATGATGTATTTACTTCTACTCGTACTAATTTCGGTTAGCCTTATTCGTTGCTAGAGTAAGTCAAAGTAACAGGGAAGTTTTGTCCGCTGTAAAACACTCTTTGGAAACTTTGAGTTCTAAAAAAGCTGAATATATTCAGATACATAATCTTGTGCGTAAGTTTCAAACAGATGGACAGGTCATACACGTGTCTCTAAATCTGTTTGTATATAGACATACGTATATGTACCCATTGAGTTTCTGTCAAAAGAATTTAGTAGTTATACAAATGATCTAGTTCGATAAAATTTCCTTTCATTTCTTTATAAATAATCTCTTAATATCTCTCTTTACAGTGGTCCCGAGGACACATCAAACCTAGGTGGTGCAACACTAACCCTACCTGTGTACTTGAACAGTGCTCGCTCGGAACTATTGTTCACGGTTCGCTTGCCAGTGGCACCGGGCCAAGAACCTCACGCATTCTACGAGAGAGGAGTCGCTTTACTCACGTCGACCGCTTTGAACTAAATATGTATAGGTGCTATGGCATGATAATTCTACTATTAAAACGCGTTGTATACTTTATTCTAACCCAAGTGATAAAGTGAATTGTCAAAAATATGTCTATTTTAAAGAATCCAATATGAACGGAAGCTGCTTTCGAATTAACTTACAAAGTGGATGTAATCGTTTATGTCATAAGTAAACACAATGTTTAATATATTATGTTAATTGCCAAGCTTGTATTTATTGAGTACGCTTTTATGGGAAGTAAAAGTGTATATTAATTTATTCCAATATATTCTAAACACGAAATTGTAACCATGTAACTGCAATATCGTATATGCTTAATAAAACATTAAATATTTACTTAATGTGTTTATTTTCTATCATAACTTACTTTGTAACTATACAACTAAAGTTGACTAGAACCTTGAATTACAGTTTTCATTCCCGAAGGTTTCATTTTTGGCAACCTGAAATAAAAAATACACACAATTACACCAATGATTCTGTTAATCATACATACACTTAAGGACCATCATTCCATGCGGGATAGTCAGAGAACCGCGTGTCCATATCATTATTAAAGGATCCTGTTAACAAAACAATAACGTAAAAATGTAAAGGTATTAGCCGCTAAAAAAATGCAGGAGAGAGCAAACACAATGTGATGAAGTGTTCATGACGTTATCAACATACATTTTAATTACTGTCTTTCAATAAGTGATTATAATGACTTATAGTTGCCTATTGCAATGTTCGAAATCATTATGCGTTAACTTAAAATGCATGAGACCAAAGTATCCTAAAAAGAAATGCCTTATATTATTCAAAACAGCAAATATGCATAATACCAATGCAATGTGTAAAAAATTTAATGTACTAAATACTTAACTCTAAAATATTCAACCATCAATGACTAAACCAAAAAAAACTCAACAAAATAAAAAAGTATGCAATAAATGTTGCAATTTTTATTTTACATACTTATTATTCATTTCATTATATTTTCATTTCTATTAATTACGTAACTTGTGAATTGCATATAAATTAAATTACTAAACCTAAATGGATATGTTGTTCGAATAAATAATGAGCTGAATACGTAGGCAAGTGGTTGCAAAACCTGTAGTTGTTAAAAATATTCTTTTACAGGGGCAAGTTTGCAATAACATTACCATAACTGTGTTTGTCTATAGTCCAATAGTCTTAAAAACCATGATCCTGAAAACGACCATTCTCTTACAAACATGGTCCTTAACATGACTTGTCTAACAAACATGGTCCTGAAAACGACTATACTCTCACAAATATGGTCCTGAAATGAGTATTCTCTTAAAAACATGGTCCTGAAAATGACTACTGTCCAGCAAACATAATCCTGAAAACGATTATTTTCTTACTAACATGGTCCTACAAATGTCCATTTGTCTTAAATCTCTCACAAATATGATCCTGAAAATGACTATTGTCTTACAATCATGGTCCTGAAAATGACTATTCTCTTACAAACAAGATCCTGAAAATGACTATTGACTTACAAACATGGTCCTGAAAACGACTATTGTCTTACAAACATGGTCCTGAAAATGACTATTCTCTTACAAACAAGATCCTGAAAATGACTGTTGTCTTACAAACATGGTTCTGAAAAGGACTATTGTCTTACAAACATGGTCCTGAAAACGACTATTGTCTTACAAACATGGTCCTGAAAACGACTATTGTCTTACAAACATGGTCCTGAAAACGACTATTGTCTTACAAACATGGTCCTGAAAACGACTATTCTCTTACAAACATGGTCCTGAAAATGACTATTTTCTTATAAACAAGATCCTGAAAATGACTATTGTCTTACAAACATGATCCTGAAAAGAACTATTGTCTTACAAACATGGTCCTGAAAATGACTATTGCCCTACAAATAAGGTCCTGAAAATGACTATTGTCTTACAAACATGATCCTGAAAAGGACTGTAGTCTTACAAACATGGTCCTGAATACGACTATTGTCTTACAAACATGGTCCTGAAAATGACTATTGTCTTACAAACATGGTCCTGAAAATGACTATTCTTTTATAAACAAGATCCTGAAAATGACTATTGCCTTACAAACAAGGTCCTGAAAATGACTATTATCTAACACACATGGTCCCGAAAACGACTATTATCTTACAAACATGGTTCTGAAAAGGACTATTGTCTTACAAACATGGTCCTGAAAATGACTATTGTCTTACAAACATGGTCCTGAAAAGGACTATTGTCTTACAAACATGGTCCTGAAAATGACTATTGTCTTACAAACATGGTCCTGAAAATGACTATTCTCTTATAAACAAGATCCTGAAAATGACTATTGTCTTACAAACATGATCCTGAAAAGAACTATTGTCTTACAAACATGGTCCTGAAAATGACTATTGTCTTACAAACATGGTCCTGAAAATGAATATTGTCTAACAAACATGGTCCTGAAAAGGACTATTGTCTTACAAACATGGTCCTGAAAATGACTATACTCTTATAAACAAGATCCTGAAAATGACTGTTGTCTTACAAACATGGTCCTGAAAATGAATATTGTCTAACAAACATGGTCCTGAAAATGAATATTGTCTAACAAACATGGTCCTGAAAACGACTATTCTTTTATAAACAAAATCCTGAAAACGCCTATTCTCGTGCAAACATGGTCCTGAAAATGACTATTGTCTAACAAACATAATCCTGAAAATGACAATTGTCTAACAAACATGATCCTGAAAATGACTACTCTCTTTTAAACATAATCCTGAAAACGACTATTCTCGTACAAACATGGTCCTGAAAATAACTATTGTCCTAGAAACATGATCCTGAAAATGACTATCACCTGACTAACATGGTCCCGAAAACCATTATTCTCTCACAACATAATCCTGAAAATGACTATTGTCTAACACACGTGGTCCTGAAAATGACTTCTCACCAATAAACATGAACTTGAAAATTATTAAACTGCCATAAACATAGTCCTGAAAATGCCTATTTATGATCCTGAAATGATTTTTCCTGAATTGTTGTTGAAATTTATGTTTATTGAAATATAGTCGGTAAAACACGCACCTTGTATAGATAACTTTTCTCGGTGAGGAAGGATGTATGAAATCTGTGTGTCGCTCCCACTCAATATACTTCTGATACTGTCGCTGACGCCGCCGATCCACGTAGCTTATCTGCAAGAAACAAAATAAATAAGCCATGTTTAGACATTATATGTAACCTTGTCGTGCAATATGGTTATTGGTTTCACGTTCCGGTTCTTATTGGGACTCTATATTTGTTATTAAACACTAATTGTTGGATGTGAAGCTTTGATCATGTTCTAATGAATTATGTATTATTAAATTTAATGTACACATTGTGTGCAGAGTTTCTTGGCATTTCTTCTCTGCAGAGATTGTCTTTACGAAGTGCCATTAGTTTTAGCTTTATTAATCTAAATTGATTTATTCTAAGAATAATTTTTATGTTAATGACATATTTTTATGAAAAATGTTTTTTTTTTGACGTTCAATAAGTGATATCAATATCCTTATGTCGAATAAAAGGTTTTCATTTCATTTTCATTTCAATAAATAATCCCCACTTGTTATAAAAGTAAAATCTCTTTAACGGTTTACAGAATAACACGTTTGATACAAAGATGCAAAAAAAACATAGGACAATTCTTCATTATAAAACCCAATACTTCTTCCAGTTACCGTAACACAAAACTAGAATACGTATAATCAGACTAAATGAATGTGACAATTAAACCTTCGATTGCTGTTTACAATTCTTTTTTATGGACATTCTATTACAAATCACAGCATACAATACAGATATAGATACATTTATAGTTGCATAGGCCGTAGTCGCGGGGAGCCTTATTAATTTACCGTGATAAGACCCAGTCTCATATAGTAAATAAAATGAGTATAAATCGCGAGTGTTTAAAAGTCACTATATATAATTATATTACAATTTTTTTACTATGTTTTACTCACAACACAGCTAGCAGGTATCCACACAAGCGCAGTAGCGAGTACTACGACACCCACGATGTTGTCCCGCAGGAAGCCGAGCACGTTGTTGATGTTGATGTCTTCTATGATGTCCCAGAAACGCTCTACCACATCTTGGATCGTTTTCTCGCATACGCCCTACAAAGAATAATGGATTTGGGTATGTTATAGGCTAATTATTTGTATATTTTGCCTATACAAATATTTAAATGGTAGTAGGTAAGAAAAGATTCTGTTAATATTTGACATAACATTTACGATCCTTGCCACCCTTGTGGGGTAGTCAGAGGAAGTTTCCGTCACAGAATCTACGGAAACGAAATGATAAAAACACGTATTGGGTATACATAAATAGAAATAAAAATTATAAAATCTTTTTATGTACTAGTAACAGATACTGTACTAGTAATAGATAACAGGTATTGCCCCTGACAAGGCGATCATAAAGCCTTTAGGGTAGTCGATAAACTTGTTCGCAATATGTAAACGGTATTATTTCAGGATAACAGTTTACCTTATTACAAAATCCTTGTATGCAAGGTGTGCCATCAGGAAGTATGTCATTGTGAGCCACGGGGAAACATGTCTTGTTCAGGCTCTTACGGCAACAACGTTTGCAGGCGTCCGCCACTGAAAATGAGGAAAATAATTAATAATTAGTATTTTAAACCAAACTACGTATAGAATTACACAAATAATCGTCAATATTTTACCACCACAGACTCTGTTGTTTGTGAGATCACGTTCATGAGATCATATTAAGTGTCATACATTTTTTGTGACATATGTTTCCAATTATATGTTGCTGAGGCATACATATCTTTAAATAGTAAGGAAAACTAACTCAATGTTAGTATACTCGCAAACTGTCGTCTCTGAATTAAAGTGTAACACCAAATATAATTACATAACCTCCAAAAACACCAACTATGATTATATAATTATTAAATCTAGCTTAAAACAACTAGCATCACTACAACGATAGAAACATATTACTTACCAATATCACACATGCAGCTGTGCATCCCCTGAGTCTCGCAGTAAGGCACACAAGTGCCATTCCTGCAGCGGCCCCGCTCCGCACACTCGTGCTCATCTGCTATGGCTGGAGCCTGGAATATGTAAAATATATGAATACAGGCCCACTTTTGAAAAATGTGTAGGTTCCGGCAACATTGTGTGTTTAGAAATAGTCGTTTGTAATCCAAAAACAGTAAAAAGATATTAAGTTGGTCTGTATTTATATGCCTAAAAATTTACTGAGGTATTTAACAGCTGAAAGTTTGTATGTGACACAAATAACACTCTTTACAACTGTCATTCTTTTACCCTACTTGTCACATTATTCTCCGAAATATTACCGATATCAATCCAGCGTTGAAAACCTATATTTTCTGTCCATGAGCCATCTTATGTCATTTTATTTTAGGGTGTAATATTTTTGTTTATGTGCAGTCAATAAAGTTTTTTCTTTCTTTCTATAAGTAACGGCTTGATCTGTTAGGATCTTCGATAATAATGCACGTGTACGAGTGTGTGTACCTTACCTTAGGACAGTCCGCCGAAGCGCCGCTACAAGTGGCTTCTCCCTCACACGCCGAATGCGCTGCTTCACGACACACTACTCCGGGCGGGGCGAACACGCAGCCAGAGCAACATGGCGAGTTTTTATCGCTAGGTAAAAATATTAAGATATGCATTAGTTTAAACAAGAATATCCTGAATTTGTTAATTTTAAAGTTCATATTATTCTATAGTTAGAATCTGTGTTTCTGTGTACGTGTACAGCCTTTTTCCAATTAAGTAAACAACTTCAATCAATCAGCCTAGGTCAGTCCACTGCTGGACGTAGGCCACCCCCTAAGGGTACACCACATAACGCGATCTCTCGTGGCCCTCAGCCAACCACTACCAGCGACCTTTTTCAAGTCATCCTTCAACCTAGCAGGGCGTGTCCTACACTACGTTTACCGAGACGCGACCGTAATTCGCGAAACACTTTACTCCAACGGTTGTCCAAAATAAATTACCTGCACACAGCTCCTTGTGACTTGCGTAGCTTGCAGTTTTTGTCACAGCACATATCATTATCCTCAGTACCTAGAATAAAAATTCAAAATGTTAGACGGTTCTACACTTCTTCATGTAGCTATATCCTAATCTAATTTATCATAACTTAATTTACAAATAAATCAAAAGTTGTTTTCAAACCCTTTTCTCAATTTTGACAAATAACTTTCCCATCATCAACATGAGACCTAAGACTACCTGTTTAGGCAATAAGGCGTGTATGAATATACATTAGTAAACATCATCTTATAGGTATTATTATATATACATCTTATAGGTATTAATATAGGTATTTATTAAAAACCTTACCAAGCAACCCAGCATCACACTCCTCGCCGCCCTCAACCCGTAGGTTGCCGCAGAAACTCTCCTCGGGCTCCGAGAAACACCTCCCAGACTTCGCTTGAAGGACTTTCCTGATAGACCGTAGCGAACATGGGGAAAAGCGCTGCAAATATAAGGATTACTTTATGTGTATCAATATGAATCTATAGTATATTCGCATTAAGAAAATAGTGACGTCAACACGTCACCCACGTCTTGTCCAATGAAACGTGACAACGGTTGTCTGCGATTGGTCAATGTCTTGTTTCCTCATTTACTCACGTCTCATTGGCCAGTTTAACCTCTTTACATCATGACGTCACTATTTACTTAACGCGGATAATGTATAGTTACGTATATAAAATTTATGCAAGAATGAAAAGCTAATGTTGTTTAGAATTAAGTGCGTATTCGCAATGCATGATAGCTTTCTTATTAGTCACATTTGCTGTTTAGTTTATAGTCAAGACAGAAGAGACGTAGTTTTAAATTTTGTTTGACGGATGACAGCAATAAGTAATTATTTGTTAATTAAAGTAAAACTAACAGAAGTTCCTTTATAACCCCCTATTAACATAAAGCACCTATCACTTCATATCATATTAAGTTTGTCCTACGAGTATATTAGTCACCCGCTCCATTAGTTAAATAAGAATTATAAATTAACTATTAAAAAACACTCAAACTACAAATAACTAACGGGAACAAACACTTATCATAATTAATAGTATTACCTTGTCAACACATAACTAAATAACACTCATAATTACCTTATTATTAACGTCGTATCCACTGACGCTATACGTGTACATCAGGTAGGAACCCCCCTGACTTGCAGCAGGGGAGCATTCCGCCACATCAGGGTCATGTTCAGACCCCCAATTATGGCCAAACTCATGAGCTGTCACCAGATCTGCTTCCCTTGTAATCACTCGTTGACCATAATGGTTCCTACTCGAACTCAGGCCTGAGTTCAGGTATAGAGTGTAGCCGTTCTTGAAATATTCTGGAAGAAGCATGGATTAAGGATATGTAAAGTTGTATGTAATGGAAAGAATGTAAATACGTATAATATTGATACACAGTTTATAAGGATTATAAAGATTCACACAAATTTAAAGAACCTGTAGTTAAAAGCATTTAAAATTAAGTAACCATATATAAAGGACTGTAAAACTTAACAATTCAACAGAGCTTAAAAAAACAATAAAACAAAATAAACTAATACAATATAATAAATGAATAAATAAAATACAAAAATAAACTCACACAGTGCCCCACAAACACAGCTGAAAATAAAAACAAACATAAAATTAACAAAACAAAAGCGAACGAACACAAATAACAGATTCTTTAAACATTAAATCAGTCAAACCAATTATTATGTCTCATCCACAATATTTAAACATTTATAAACGAACATTATTCTTTCGGATTTAAATAGAATGGAACCAACTGTAAATCATATCGTAACAGATGAATAAATCAATAGTGATAAATATTCTTTTTATTTTTGGAACTATGAAGACCTATTTCATAAAGAATACATACATTCAAATTAATCCCTTTCGGGTTGGACAAAACGTTGGAGATACGATTATAGGTCTCCTAGGTCACTTTTTAGCATGAATATTGAGGGTGTGATATTACATGGAACATCGGCGACAGGTTGCTAGCCTATCGTGCAACAGATTCCATTGACTCCTAGTCCCTTAGTCGCCTCCTACAACATGCCGGGAAGAACGGCAGCTTCTTTTAGCATTAGGTTAGCATTCTTTTTACTTTCCAGACTAGCACGAGACTTCTATACCAGTACTGGAGAATATAAAGAAAGAAACAATAAATAAATAAAAGCACTCTAGGACCTAAAAAGAACTCTTAACACATTCGTCGCCATGGCCCAAATAAGTATATGAGGTGCCGGTCATTTTGACCCACCATGGCGACGAATGTGTTAATCTACCCTTAAGAACGTTATGTTACAATGAGTCATACCTGGCGTACAAATCCCTCCGACAGAATTTCGTCTCGGCGATCCAACATAAGCTAAGCCTAGAATGCCTCCTTCGAACTTCAGGTCCGTGAACAGGTGGGCCAGGCAGAAATCTTTATGGGAGTATTCCCTGCTGAAAACCTGGAACGATACCATATACAATTAATATGATGCTAAAGAGTGGATTATTAATTGAACATGTACTCCACAACCATTGATCCTTGCGGGGTAATCGGAGGTTAGCATGTCTATCATTTTTCTCATTCAACATGACAGGTGGTGATTTATAACACCATTTAAAGACTGAGTAAAAAAATAATGTATATCGATTCCTTCTATGCGCTTAGAGGAAAAAAGTGATATATACAGGTGTCTGCGAATCTTGTAAAATATTTCTAAAATAGAATAATTAATGTTCTTAAAGTAAAGAAAGTTGTAAGTACCTCTAACAAATTTCGCACGTCCCATTTCTCTCTGACCATATTGTAGTGCGCTTCACCGCCTCTCACTCGAGTGGGCTCTGAATGTACCAAAATCTTCTTTATCACGAAACCCATGCCTTTAAAACCGTCCATGTCCTGCGAAAAATAAAAATATAGATTTTGTTAATCGATGCAATATTTACCGAAAAAAAAGGAAAGAATTTTTTTTAAGTAGGATAACGTTAATCTGAAGTACAGCAAGTGTTTCCTAATCTATGCAATGTACCAAATCTACATACATATCAGAAAATGAACACTTTCGAGGCAGTTAGTCTTAAGTAAAAACCTAGGTCACGCAATACCTATGTTTAACCTCAACCTAAATAAATGTTATAGTGATAATTTGGAAAACGACAATATAGAGTACTCACCTGTCTCTCCTGCCAAACAGTGTCATTGTATATCTTATGAACTCGGTCTATAAGACTGATCTGTAAAAATAGAGAAACAGATTTAATGTTCCGGCATAAAAGACTTTCTAAAGAATCTTTTTTCTATCCAAAGCAATGAAAATGAAAAATAAATTTAAGAATACTTATTAGTATTTTCCTTAATTTGGACCTATTAACTAAAGTCAAATACAATTGAGTAAGCGAAAATGTATCTAAATTGTAATTGTAGTAATAGTTCACTACATTATCTACTTACCAGATAACTAATAGTCGTTTTCGTGTTACTAGCGCCCATTTCTTGGAAGAACCTATAGTCAGCGACCAACAGTAGCGGACAACGCGTTTTAGTTGGCGTATACTCGTAGTCACTTTGTCTCTTTACTCGTTCTTTTGTATTGGGATGGCCATTGTTATTGCCAAGGTACTTTTCCTTCTCTGACTGTTCGTGTTGCGATTCCATGTTCACTGATGATTCTGTGTCTTCTTCGTCGTTTTCTTCAAGTTCTGTAATAAAGCTTGTATTTGAGATTTCACTGGGCAATGACATGCACATGTAGGATTTAATAACTTACTTGTATAAACTCCTTTTCTCTTTTTTTAATTTCCTGTCTGTGTATGTCAATGTGTTTCTTTGAATAAAGCTTATTATTATTAGATAGGGAACTATGGAAATATTATGTCTCTGTGATCAATTTTTTATTAGACATAAATATGAAATATAGATGTGAGTTTTCAAACCTATCGCCGAATTTTATTTTATTTACGAAAATGTAAGAAAAGTGTATAATATTAAGATAACTCGGAAACCTAATACAATGTAAGTACGAAGCACGGAAGTAGTTTTCCCTTTAATAGATACATCCACTTCACTATTAATAATTTGATGAAACTAAAAGTAGGAATACATTTAAGCCACTACCGTAAGCTTTACCTTTTCCTTCTTTAACATATCCGCATACTTTGGGCACTGACCCATCATTCTCCGACCAGCTGAGCTTGATGTCAGACGACCTGTATGTTATCATGCTTTTGTTGTCCATCTCAGGAATGTGGCGCCAAGAAGGCTAAAATAAAAACAATAATAAATGCAAGATTCTTACATACATACATTTAGCCATAATAGTACATGCTCATATGCATGTAATACATCTGAATAGCCACCTAGGTTACATACATTTACATTAATTCGTTTCGAGGGGAACAGAAACTTTGAAATGTAAATATCTTCTCAGTCACTTTACTTTACTTTAGCATTACCATACTATCTGTTGGGGAACATGCATAACTGCAATGATTTAACAAAGATATAGCGAAGTAAGTAAAAAAGAAGTTAGGAGTAGTAAGTTGTAACTCATTTGAAGGGGAGTATATTTTGTAATGTATTGGGGAACACTGAAAAAATAATATGTGTAGGTATCCAAAAATGAGAGTCAAAACATACTAGCACTTGTCCAACACAAAGGTTTAAATTCTACATTACTATATTATTACAATTCCATACCTCAATATGGTAAGTCTCATCAGGGGTGTGAATGATGCCTGTTATAACTCCATCTTCCATGTGCAGTTTGACATCTGAATGTGACTCTCCAAACACACGCCCAGTGTAGTAATTGTCACGATCTGGAATTCATTATGTACTTATTACATTTGACATACGTAACATGCATTCAAAATTTCGGAGATGAGTACTTGAGCCTTTGACGACCCTGCCAGATTAAAAAAGGGAGTATGCATACACAAGTCCTTCAGGCTACACTTCAGCAAATGCTTTTTTATGTTTACTTTTGACAACTTAACAGAAAACATGTGAATTGTGTAGAAAAACCATATTTCTATTTTTATCTTTAATTATGCAGTGATGGGAAGGTTGCTTGATGTTTTGCAGAACTTCAGCTCTAATATAAATTGATCCTTAGATAAGTTAATGTATAACCTTAACTATACCAGTAGCAGTTACAATCGTTAACAACAACTTTCTCATAGCAAAACTTAACATTAGCATTAATATCAAGTATTCTCTTCTTAATTGAACCGATTTATGGTATTGTATTAGTTTGATTCCATGGTTTCACACATATATATAGAGGTATAGGTATAGGTGTGTATGTATTTGTTATTATTATATTATATTTATTTAATTTTATTAAAGAATGCTTTGTTCATGATTATAATCTTGTAATTTGTATGCCACCAAAAGGCTAAGTGTTAGGGTGACGTACATTTAAGAATTAAATAAATAAATATACTTAATATATATTGACTCACCTACATGAACTGTTGTCTCTTTACCATCACCATCAACAGTATAAGCCTTGAAATTTGAGTGCAAGACTGAGCTATGCGGATGTAGTATAAGTCTGAAATCTTTTCCTAGAGTTTTGAAATGTAGTTCTTTAATTGTGTTGTAGGGATTTGAAGAATGTTTTGCACCTCTCTTAACAATGTGGTGATTGAAGCTTGATGCATGCAGTGTTTCATAGTGCTTCAAATTTTTATGTAAAGATGAAGCTGAAAAATAAATTTAAATAATTATGTATTGCATACTAGCCTCTAACGGTAATACTTTCATTGTATATTGTGTTAAATTTTATTTGCTACAAGTCTGCATATCATGAGAGACAAAACAAGGAAAATGTTATTAATATAACAATAATATATTATATTCCTTACTTTCAATATTTATTTACTGATTATTTTGTATACTATTAACATTATATAAACATCACTTCAGGAAGCCCGTTTGGGATTATTTAAAGACGTTAGTAATCAAGACTTGAAGACCCAAAACTACTCTCAGGTTTTACTCAACTTACTCTTACTCAATACTTAAAGTACTAAACCCTACTCCACATTATTTTTTGAGAATATTTACTTACCATTGACAATGCTCGCTAACATAAGAAACCAAACTATTAACATTTTGAGAGTGTAATAATAAATATTTACTGGTTTAACTTTTGTAGACACAAAAGCATTGCAATTATTTTATTAAAATTATTTTCTAATATTATCTTACACAGCTTTATCTTTCATTGCCCAATTTTCAATACTTGAATAGTAAGATTTGTCTTATAACTTTTCTAATGTTTTCTTTCATAAATTGTTTTCTTTATTCTTCTCAAAATTTATAATAATATTATGAAAAAGTCTAATATTTTGGATGCTGATTGATCTTCTAAATGACTGACATTTATGCAATTGACAGATTCTCCTCTTACATTGTCACTTTGTCAGTCAGTCTTTCATTTGCTTGTCCAATGGAATGGATTTGTAATATTATTGTAATTTATTTGTCAATTTACCTAAGTACGAGGCGTATAAAATCATAATAAAGCAAATATTTAGTTTTAACCGGAAGATTATAAATTAATTTTTCCCCTGTGATTACAGAATTTACGGTTTTTAAAATTGCCTACCGTACATGCCCTTACTTCAAACTTTATTTAGTGCATTCCTTTTTGGTGGTTAACTAACAAAGTAATTGGTCGATTAAATACCAATTATTTAAGTAAAATGGTCCTAAATGCGACGATACATTTGGACAATCAATGGAACATCTATTATCCCAATCAGACTGTAAATGGAAGAGTGGACTTCGTTTTCGAAAAGCCGAAAAAAGTTCGAGGTAAATCAATGTCACTTGATTATGCATCATAGCTAATATTAACCTGTTGACTCATTGTTTCCTTATAAAAATATGTTACTTAACAGTACTCTATAACTTGAAGAAAGAATTACAATTTTACAAATATGTAATAATGGCTCCATATCATATGTTCTGGGATGTAAATAGAACAACTAACTAGCTGCCATTCTTCCTACCATGTTGTAAAATATTACTGAGGTAATAGGATCTATGGAATATGTGGAATATCAAGCTACAACCTGTCACCAATGTTCCATGTCAATGCTATTACAATCTTGGTACCTACTCATTTTACGTTTTATATTGCTATAAGAAAATATTTTTATCCAGGGATAAAAGTTCAGTTCAAAGGTGATGCCTCAGTTAACTGGTCTGAACGCAGACAGACTGAGAATGAACAAGGCCAGAGAGAAGATGTTGAGGACCTGCGTACTGCGCATGAAGAATATTTCAATATTTCTTACTATTTACTAGGTAACAGTAATGGTGAGTAACATGTTTTAATCAATGAAGACTTTACTATCTAAAACCTTTATTAACATACACATATGCGCCATACCTGCTCCCTGCAGATACTTAGGTAGAACATGTATATTCCCTACAGGTGAGGACATAGAGGCAGGTTTTCCAGTACGCACTTATCGGCACTGAACTGTACGAATCTTTACAGAATGCACTACATATAGGAACAACCTGTTTCTATATGTGTGAGTGCATAAGATAACATAGAATTCTGTACGTATCGGTACCAACCCGCATGGGTTTGTCTGCACTGGGAACCTGCCTCTTTATGTCCTCACCTTAAGTAAAGAGAAATTATTAAATAATAGTTATTTAACATTTATTATATAACTACTAAACCCAAACAAGGATATACAATGACTTTCAAAATTATTTCAGCGGAACCAACTGAGTTGCCAGCAGGAACTCACAGTTTCAACTTCACTTGCACCCTGCCACCTGTACTGCCGTCTTCCTTTGAATCGGAATTTGGCAATGTTAGGTACACAGTCAAAGTCACCCTAGATAGGCCGTGGAAGTTTGATCAAGATGTCAAGATGGCGTTTACAGTCATCAATGCCTTAGATTTGAATTTAAATCCTTCTTATATGGTGAGTAATGTTGCCCATGTTTCTAGATTTATATTAGAAAACAAATAATGTTATAAATAACGATGTTATATAGTCTTTGCAATGATATTGCAATCCATTGAACGCTTTATATACCTTATCATATGTTTACATGAGATAAGCAAAAGTGAATGCTCGTAAACTTTAACTGAGCATTATTTTCAAGAGGGTGTATAATTATCTAAATGACTTTAATTGATGGCTATATTATTATTATAATTGAATTTGTAACTATAGCATTATTATAAATATAACCACTGATATTCAGATTCAAGTTGGGACAGAGTATTCAGAAATTACATTATTTTTATTATCGCATAATATATTGCTTTTATAGTGAGGGTAAAAATTATGATTAAACTATTTAACTTTATTGACTTGACTATCTGTAGTGATATTGTATAGTTTTTACAGAATATTTTCTTTTATTTCATTAATTTTATTGGTATTTATTAATTTGTGAAGAAAATTGTTATTCAACTAAATAGGTACACTGGGATTAAGATTAACTATGCAACATATGCGCTAATCTATGCTACAAATGCATAATATGAGCAGTAGCAAGCTCCTTCACTCTGTGTTCACGTCTGTGCTCTACCACTACCTAAATTATTATTTTCAGGCTCCACTCCGATTCCAAATAGAGAAAACGTTCTGCTGCCTATGTTGTGCCACTCCTCCGTTGACAGTGGACGTCCAAGCGCCTGTCTCGGGCTACTGTCCTGGCCAGAGCATTCCGTTCAGCATAGACGTTGAGAACAAGAGCAGTGTACAAGTACACTTGGTTAAAATTTATTTGAGAAAGGTTAGTTTAAATACTTTATCTTATGTGTATACATATACATACACATTCCTTTTATTGGGTGGACAGAACCTAGGAGACATGAAAACATCTCTTGGTCTCTTATTACCTTGAATATGCTATTATGGGGTTGTGATGTTATATGGACCATTGGTGAGACGTTGCTAGATTCGATATACATCTAGCCCTTTAGTCGCCTCTTACGACATGCCAGGATGAATGGCAGTTGGTTAGCATTCTTTTTACATGTCTCTAAAGAGGTATTATTAATCTCCATGTGTATGTATATAATTGTCCTTTTCAGCTAGTCACATACAGAGCGTCCACGGGAGACCAAAAGAAGACTACAGACACTATAATGACAGCTCAAGAGGGGCCGGCTCCTGCAGGCACCACCAAACACTGGGACGTGAAGTTAGAAATACCACCAATCCCACCCTCGAACCTTGTCAACTGCACCATCATTGATCTGGATTATGATATCAAGGTATGTGCTTATAAAGTCATATTGTACAGGTTCTAGAATAAACACGATAATGTGGACTTATACAAAAATCTCTTATTTCATGCAGTGTAAGCTGCTAACTTAACTAACAGTATACAAATTTAGGAGTTATGGAAGATTTGAGTAACTCATGTCAGTTGGTTGATCTTTGTGTTTCTCTTATCTTGTCTTAGACTGCGATGTTTCATTCATCCATGACTGGATGTTAATTTATTCTATTTTTACGTAAATTTTAATAATCTAGACAACAACAAATAGCTAAAAATTAGAAATCTTTAAAACCTTTGTCTTCACCTTTGTTCTTTCAGGGCTTATAGCTGTGACTATTTATAATTTTCATCAAAGGCATTACCTGATTTAATAAGTTTTTTTTTAAGAATATTACATCAATCTCAACTATCCAAGGATATTAATAATTTAGTCTATTATTTAATTTTAAATTTGCTATAGAAATTGTTTATTTTAGCTTAACTTTTGCTTTGACTACTATATATATATATAATACATATTGCCTTATAGTTAATAAACGTATATATGTAAAGGGGAGAGGTGTGGGCGTTCATCTTTATCCATCTTCAAATTAAACGAAATAAGGCTTCTAAAGTACTCTCCGATTTATTTTAATCACAACCGAGTTACAATTAAACAAGAATAATCAAACACTACCCGGATGAATACGGATAACCTCTTTTCAGAACGCGGTGAAGTCGGTCGTACGTTGGCACACCCGCCTCGCTCGTTTTTCTCTTTCAAAGTGACGTTCCATCAGTAGACAGTTGACAGCTCCCATCATAGTGTTGCCAATGCACGTTCCGAATACACCCAAGCCAATGTTAGCTTGACGTTCCGATTCACAATCTACGACACGGCCATCTTGACATGTCACACGTCCCTGTGTGATGCTCCTGAAAAACAAATTAAAATCGTCTGCAATACCAGAGTATCTTCACTCGGCCTATCCTGATTAATTCACTTGAATATGGCTCTTACGCAAAACAAATCTTATAGGGAATCAAAGCTTTATTTTCACATAATTAAGCTTACATTACAATAAACCATCAAGTAACAATACACATACCATCAACCAGTATTCACACACTATATATAACCAAAGTTAAAACTCTTTACATTAAAATCAACTCTACAACAAGTCTACAACCACCCATTATCGACTCTATGGGTTTTGGTCGTTACTATCACCTAGACAAGCGATAGTAACTCATGCCACTCTACTGAGCGACGATATCTCACAACCAGGCGTCACTACCACCTAAATCGAGCGATAGCGACTCATGCCACTTTACACCAAGTGACGATATCTCAACACAGTCGTTACTACCACCTAAATCGAGCGATAGCAACTCATGCCACTTTACACCAAGTGACGATATCTCAACACAGTCGTTGCTACCACCTAAATCGAGCGATAGCAACTCATGCCACTTTACACCAAGTGACGATATCTCAACACAGTCGTTACTACCACCTAAATCGAGCGATAGCAACTCATGCCACTTTACACCAAGTGACGATATCTCAACACAGTCGTCACTGTCACCTAAACCGAGTGAGAGTGACTCATGCCACTTGAGCCAAGTGACGGTATTTTAGAATCAGTTACCACACAAACTTTACATTTTAGTTGGTTGAATAGTGGTCAATGGGTTACACAATTTCTTCTACATCACTAGTTTCCGATTCTACAGGAACCTCATGATCAGGCATTTTTCTCAATCGGTCGTGGGCGTATTTGTAAGTACGTTTAGAGTTTAAAGCGCGCAACGTATACCGATCAATGAAACATTACAATAGCTACGCTTGCCTCCAATTTTACATGCGATCGACTCTCTAATTAACGAGCACTCGGCTCCTGAATCATACGTAAAATGAAACCTCTCACCTGCATGATGCAGCATTCCAGTTGGCGCATCGACAGTGCAGACATTCACACGCTTCTCCTGTAGAGGCCCGGCTGAAGTGTTGACGCTGCTTTCCTTGCTGCTCCTCCGTGGACAGTTCTTCGCAAAGTGGCCGGTACCGCCGCAGCTGAAGCAGCTGTGCGATGATGTTGAGGGTGTCTTGTCACTTTTCGGAGTTTCCGGTATGATATCTCTAGTAGTAGATCCTTTTCTGGATCGACACTGTGCTGCTTTGTGGCCTGATTTCCCACAAACGAAACATTCCACAGTCGAGCCATCAGAAGTTACACGAGGTTTCTTAGTGTCGTGGCTATGTTCGTTTGTAGATGGCATTTTGCGCTTCATAAAAGAGACAGCCTTGAGTTCTTGCTGTAATTCATTCCTCGTGGTTATATTTTGTGTGAATGATAGCCGTTGGACGCGATTTTCAAACTGGGAGATATGCGACAAAACAGTAGACACGGCAATCTGTTCTGCTGAAAGATTTTTCCATTTCGACATTAAGGAAGACATCAATTTAGCCGCATAGGAAGCTAAACATTCACCATCTTTCGGTCTACTATTCTGCAGGTTAATGAGGAATCCAGCAGCAGTCTCAGCACTCTCATACCTGGTAGTAAATAGGTCCTTAAAGTTGCTCCATGTCATTCCGTGAAAGGACACTTGGGACAGCCATGTTGATGCTTGACCTTTTAGTGCACGGCTCAAGGTCATCATGAGCGGAGCACCTTGCATATCCAGGTCCGTGATACACATGTCCGCAGTTGATATCCAGGCGCGAGCATCTACATTTTCTTTGTCCGGATCGAACTCTGGCAACCGGATATCTTTGTTGGTCGACGACGATGTTTTCATGGCATTGATTAAGGCCATAAAATTATGATTTTGCTGCTCCATCAGTAGCAACCATTTTGATTCGTCGTTACAAGTTGAATCACGCTGATTTTCTTCACGGTTACATCCCACTTCTGATAAAGGGGAGAGGTGTGGGCGTTCATCTTTATCCATCTTCAAATTAAACGAAATAAGGCTTCTAAAGTACTCTCCGATTTATTTTAATCACAACCGAGTTACAATTAAACAAGAATAATCAAACACTACCCGGATGAATACGGATAACCTCTTTTCAGAACGCGGTGAAGTCGGTCGTACGTTGGCACACCCGCCTCGCTCGTTTTTCTCTTTCAAAGTGACGTTCCATCAGTAGACAGTTGACAGCTCCCATCATAGTGTTGCCAATGCACGTTCCGAATACACCCAAGCCAATGTTAGCTTGACGTTCCGATTCACAATCTACGACATATGTATTACAAATTGATATATTTGCTGACCTCCGTGGCGCGATAGTGTATACATACGTGTTACAACTACAATTAATACAAGTCTTATATAAACGTACCTAGGGGTTAGTTCAATTGGTGTAATAGTGTCCTAAAAATTGTATTATATTACAGGTGGAATGCGAAGTGTCAGGCATGCATTCGAATCCGTCTGATAAGAAGTACGTTACAATAGGAACGGTGCCATTGATGGGCGGACCTCAAGCGGCGCCAAGAGCACCCGCATTAGATGTGCAACCTGTAAGTAACAAAATAATGTTTAGTTATAAAATACTAGGTTACAGGTTCTGCTAATATAATCCAGAAATATTCTATAAAGGGAATCTAAACAACGGTAGAATTTCAATGCTAGGAGACAACCAGTGTCAGGCAAATGTTTTGACTTTCAATGAATGTACTGTACTTGTACTTATGTTGAATAAAAACATTTGACTTTGACTTTAAAGGTAAAAGGAATTATATTCTTTCATAAATTCATCTCGTAAAAAGGGAAATAGACGTATGAAATACATATATGACCTATTAAGTCTCACTAAGTGCCCTGTAATTCATTCCACTCTTATGTTATAGCAAAAATGTAGGTATATTACTTAAATGTATTTTATAATATTTATGAAAATTGCTACCAAGGATCATTGGAGAATGTGTATTGTTAACTTCATTATTAAAATTGTTAGTTAATGTGTATGTAATTTTATCCAGTCTGCTCCCGCCGCTGGGGAGGCCCCGACCGCTCCTGGCTGGAATCAATCGCTCTATCCATCATTGAGTAAGTGTACGCAACTTTATATTTTAGGATAGGTAGAACCTTAGACGCTTAGAATATTCTAGGTAACGTAATTACCACATCAACTTTAATTTACATACATTCTTCAGTTTATTGATTTGATTATCGGTCATTAGATACTTGGGAGTGAAAGATCTTGTACATTTTTGCTTGTACACGTTTTAATTATAAACAACAACAAAAAATAATTTGTAGGTAGAGTTTTCGTTTCGTGTGTGAAATTTAATAAAAATATTTTTTTATAGATATTAAATAAGCAGTGTCTTAGCATAATATCTATAGACAACAGTATCCGTTAAGCCTCTTGGCACGTGCTCTCATAAAACGTGCGAGTGGTATAGCCGATTGCGCGCTCGCTCGCACTTAGGTGACTTACGGGCGACCGTAATGATACATCGTTTTATTATCGACTCTAGTGCTTATCAGTTTTATGACTGCGAGTAGTAGGTTCGGTATATACTATATAATAAGGAACAATTTGATTTCAATAACTATAATACACTTCACACTTTCAGCTGAACCAATTTTCAAGCCCTCGCCGTACCCAGCAACGACTATTCAAGATAAAAACGATACGAACTATACACAGTTTAGTGGACCTGCGAATTTCGCTCCATTTTACCCCACTTTTGGTACTGTACAACCACCGCCGCTGCCTCAGTAATTAAGGAGTTTTAAAAAGAAAGAAAGAAAGTTTATAAAGTAAAAGAAAGAATGAAAGTTTTATCTTAGAGTTCGTACTAATGCTTTTTTATTAAAGGTATGATCTGTATTCAATAGCGTAACCTTTAAGTAAGTAAGTCATTGTAAAATGGTGCTTAATTAATTTGTAGGATATGTTTATTTACATTTTTATGATATGAACAGACTTTTAATGGTTGTATAATGTTATGGAAGAAATATACCTAGAAAGGTTGTCTACATTAATATAGTAAGTTGTTAATGAATGTAGTAGAATGGTAATAAAACAGGTTGCAAAACACGCACATTAATAGGAACATGTCAAGATGTCCCATTTAAGATTGTGATACAAAGTTCAGTCAAAAATGTTAAGTATTATTATTTAATTTATTATAATACTTTTTTTTAAATATCCTTGCATTTAAGTTAATAAATATATAGGAATTAAAATGATAATGATCTGATCAGATCCAAAAACGATTATGAACATTTTTTATGGCTAATGAAATTTTCGCACAATTTTACTTATTAACACTACTGCTTCCTTATGCATAAGTATTTATACAAAACTTCATTACTTTTGAGTTCTTAATATTCTAAGTATCTACAATAATTATATTTGAAATTATATTTTTTTTTCATGATTATTAAATAAGAAAATTTGCAGAAAAATCTGATGCTGCCATATAATGTTTAATTATGTAAAATTAAGTCAGTATATTTTGTATGAAGATATAAAAGGCATTTAAATAAGTATTTGTAGCACGTGTTTGTACATTTTTATATTAAATGCAGAATTTTATTACTCACATTAAAACAATATAATGAATGTTAATTTTTGTGTATTATTCTAACTCCTTTGTCTCTTGTTTTGGACCATATACACAGATCAACAATTTTACATGATTACATAAGGATTCTTCACTTGAAAACTCTTTACAGTGTAGAAAAAGTTTGTATATAAAATATATTCCTCCCCACCACCTTTATCGAAATTCAAAAAAAATAAAAAACAAACGAATATCGATTATTCGAATTTGGCGGTTGAAAAGTTCGTTCATGTTACACTATATGTATATTTAGCAACTATACAGTTCGGTGTAACTCAGTCGACACCGTTACTAATCAATATGTTCAGGTTAGTCAATCCCCATCTTTTATGTACATTTTTATGGAACAAAAATACATTAGCAAAATATACCAACTATGATTAGGGAATGCGTCGTGCGTCAATATTCGTAGGAAAAGTTAAATGAATAGTCAATGCTTGGAAATAGCGACACGTTTTACCACCTATGTACCATTTAATGCCATAGTAAACATGTGGGTTAGAAGTGGCCTAGCAATCAATAATTCCGCGATTTCGGAGGCGAGCACATGAACCTCTGACCACCGAAAGGCATAATAAGCATGAAATATACAAGTATCATTATATACACGAAGACATTGAGTGACTCGATGTTTTCAGTTACCAATATTGTCAGTAATCAAATGCCTTCGACATGATCTCCGCACGTCTCGTAGAGTACCCGCCACATAAGGTGGCAGTAGCCAAACTTGGAACTAAATTTGACGTTTCCGCCATTGCGTGTTATTTTGTATGAAAGGTAAATTTAGTATTACCAGCGTTGTGTTTTTTGCCCACTCTTTGTAATTTTTATGTTTGTTAAGGGTGATTATAATAAATTGATTTCTGGAGTTTCTTGTTAGTTCTTCTCCAAGGGTCTCCGCTGAACTTCTTCTTCTCAATCGTTACGCTCTTATCAGAGCGGTCGTGGTCTTCATGACGTGGCATCTTAAGCAGCCGAAATGGTTGGTGAACTAACCTCGGTAAAAATATGTAAAGACAATGCTCAGTGCCATGTTTGAAATAGTTTTTTTACATACATACATACACATCACGCCTGATTCCCTGTAGAGGGGTAGGCAGAGATCACGGATCCCCATTTGTCCCGATCCTGACAGACCACTTTCGCTTCATTGACATTCATACATTCTCTAATACACTCTCGGCGGTTATAGGTACTCCTAACGTCACCTTTTTTCAATATAGCGTCTATCTGACTGTTACATATATGTCTTATTAGGCCGGCCCCTACGTAATCGCCCTTCCACTTCACTCATATATATTCCTTTTGTCAATATATAGTTTTTTTTAATTTGTACTTAGATCATAAAATAACTTTCAAAGAGAGCTTATGATAGGGCCTATTTTGAATAAAAATATTTTGACTTTTGACTTTGGTATATTAATTTGTTTTATTTGAGTTTATAGCTCTGCAACCAAAGATCGTTACAAATGAAACCTCAATATAATGTATCGAGCCGTATGGCACAGTGAGTGCTAGTTTTGGCGTGTTTACTGGCAACACTGGATTACGCGACTGTGGCGACGCCTCCAACTGCCACCTTATGTGGCGGGTACTCTAGCAGTACGATTCAACCAGGTAACAACTGTCATATGAAGATTCCAGCACCCGAGGCTGAGTTTTCTTGCGTTCAGCCACCAACTTCTAACCGAAGCCACAGAATAATATAGGTATTAATACGATATTTTTGCGTGTTCTTGAATAAATTAGTTTAAGCTACATCTAATTGAAAATGAATTCAAGTGGACAATTCTTTTAATTTAAGATGCTTTGAACAGCAATCACTGACCACATATACTTATTTACACCAATTAGAGAAACCAATACTCATTAACACCTTTATATTAGTTTTAAAGTATCGCTAGTATTTTTTCCTGTTTAAACTTTTGTTGCTAGTCTTAATTACTTACGTGTACGTACTTAATTACGTGTTTTATGATGTATTTATATTATGATGTGTTTTTTTGTGAAATAATACTTAATTTTTGTTATTTTGTGGAACTTGATAATGGTCTAATATTCCATCTCATTCAAAATATTATGGATATTGAATGGCAGGAGATGGCCAAATTAGTCAAAGTAAAAACTTATAAAATTAAATTTACTTTATGTTATTAAATAATGGGTTTTTCTGACGGAATAATCCAATTGTCCAATTCCAACAATAAGTACCATCCAGGTGAAACCATAAACGGAACATTACGTTTTGCCTTAAACTCTTCCCATTCGGTTCGAGGTTTGAATACTTTTTATCATTTATATAATTCCGTTAAGTAAATTGAATATTACCTATATGCCTTTCTTACAGGCATATTGCAGGAAATGAGCAAGGGCTAGGGGTTAATTATTGAGCGATGGGCTAGCAACACATCACTAAATATTCCTTATCAATATGTGTTTATCTTTCACGATGCCGGTAATGAGTGCATTATTATATTATCTGCCGTTATGCTAAAAGTTATCGAAAATTTTTGAATTAAAGTAAATGTAATTATATACCTATATCATCACATTTTAAGACTAGAAACATTAAATGCTGAAAGAAATTACAATCCAAATTGTTCTGCAATATTTGAAAATACTAGCTTTAAAACTTAAACCTGTTTGATTAAATGTCTAAGTTACACTAGCAAAAGCCTACATGTCACTTATGTCTTGTCTCTTTCAATATGCTTAGATCTAGAGAATATAATATATTGACTTCTTTTAATACAATGCTGCAAAGGGTACATAATGAATTGTAGAGTTGAAAAGTATACTTTTATAAATTGCATAAATTTTTTGTTCAAAAAAAAAAAACAAACGCATTCATGACCATTAACCCTTGCGGGGTAGTCAGAGGTTCAGGTGTCCATCTCCGCAATTGCGAAGGTAGTAATTCTATGGACACCTCGAACCCACGTGTTAACCAGATAGTCAGTACTCAATGTGACAGGTGGTCAGCCATGTCGCCATTTACAAGCACTTACTATTACCTGTTCGACTTTTTTGTTCACTTCACTTCTTTCCCTGTAGCTGTATATTTTGTCCATAAATATGACTATATTACAATCATTCACAGGCAGCTTTTAATAACTCACACAGGATAATAGTCATGAACTGAATGTTATAGGAAATCTAATGCTCTGTGGCCCAAGCAGAGGATTGACATAGTGGAGTTCATCCCGCAACATATGCCGAGCCTAGCTTCTTTCACAGTGACAATAAACAGAGAAAATAATTATTATTGCCTATCCTTTTTATTTTTTTGTAGGAGTCTAGTAACTACCTCTTCTTGGATATTGTGTCTTGTCCTTCACAATAAAGATTTTCCAATTCCATTTAATTTTTCACAGGAATAAGAATCACATTCAAGGGTGGAGCTAAGACGAAATTCACTGAGAGTGTGACGGACAGTGAAGGCAAAACTAGGAATAGAACGCGAGTAGGCAAGGAGACCTATTTTGAACATTCCTATTATGTAGCTGGAGGTCCAGGTACTTCATTCATTTATTCTAATCCGTGTTAAAAATAGGAATAATAAATTAGTCTGTATGAAACACAAGTTTTGGAATAAATTTCAACTCACAGTGTAGTCCAATGTGCATGGCATATTCAGGGCAAGATTATAGATGTGACATTGGTACAGGCTCCAAAATAAACATTTCTATTTATTTTTATTACATTGAATTCAATTTTGAAATGGCAATGGAAGATTAATTGGTACATTATATATTTTTTCCATTTAAGTCATATTGGGAATAGTTGTTTCTGATTTAGTTTAAGTTAATAATTAGAATGTTTTTGCACTGAATATCACCTGATCCCGGACCTGATTGATTTCCACACAATGTTCAGTATTCGGTACTTTTACAAATATATATATTTTTTTAAATGTACTTAGTAAAGGTTTTTCTGTTACGGTGTCCTACATAGTAAAGAATTGAATAAAAAAATTGTTTCTTACAGGCAGTAGTCTAGAACTAGGACCTGGTTCTTACAGCTATGACCTTAGCTATAATCTCCCAAGTCAACTTCCACCGTCTTTGGAGGCGGAGTATGGCAGGATTAGATACAAGGTAAAAGCAACGCTAGACAAACCTTGGAAGATTGATGAGCATGTCAAATTGACATTTCTAGTTAAAGGTGTAGTGGATCTCAACCTAATGGGAAATGCCAGGGTAAGTAGATTTTAGTCCAGTGAATATAGAGTATAACAGAATCAGTATTATATTATCTGTGACAGAATAATTATATTAAAATATTAGTTTAAAGTAGGTTAATGGTTCTGAGTGAAGCAAGAGTAGTGAAGCTTTTTTCAGTATTTATTATACACACTTTCTTGGCAAAGTTATTAAATCCCTATTATTAATGTTGGTATTCTTAATATATGGATTAGTTTATCAAAAATCTTCATGCTTTATACTTCATAGTAAAAAATATATTTTTATAACTACATATAGACTTGATTTGTGTACTCAATATATTTCCATACACTTTCAGTCTAAAATTCAAATTAATAAGGAGAAAACATTTGGTTGGGACTGTTGTCCGTCTGCGCCATTGCATCTCCACATACTGTTGCCACATACAGGCTATTGCTCCGGGGAAACCATGAATATCTCTATAAAGGCCAATAACCAAAGTGATGTTGTCGTTGATGCAGTACGAATTATCTTCCGAAAGGTAAGAATTTTGATGTAGTGATAATATTTAAAATATAATATTAATTGGAAAGAAATGGAGCTAAAAGCATTTCATACACACAAGAAAAAACAAATGTGCAAATATGTTGCTAACAGCTTAAACACATTCTCAGATTCTTATCACAATTATTTAACCACGTATCTTCATTGCTAAAAATAGTAAATAATTGAAGCATATGATAAATCCAATGAAGATCACCAAATGACTTTCGTAAGTATATAAATATCTCATAGTAGATATAATGTTCACTAAATGCCTTTTTTTCGGCATGTCGTATTACAAGCGAGTTCAAGTTCGCGATCTTTCCATATTATATTTATATTATGCGTCTTTCATAATATTATAAAGATGATATTATGAACGTATAAAATGAATAAAGTATTAAATTGTATAATTTTAATTGTTTGATTGTATTTTGGTAAGTTTTTCTAGATCTAATTGATCTCACCAACAATGACAAGCACCTTTACTTTTTATCCTCCAAATGCTTATATGTACTACAATTAAAATTTTCCAACCGCGGCTTTCTCAGTCACGATACATTAATTTTATTTTGTTACGTAAATAATAATCAACCCGTGCCTTGTTGTAATTTGACAATGATGTTGTCTACCTTATCCCCTTAGGGACGTTGAGGTGTGAATATATGTTTGTAAAAATCCACATTAGCTTCATTAGTGTGAAGCTTATAATTACGTATTTATATTACTCATATATTCATATTATACATGTAAAAACAGACAAACGCTTTCACGAACATTTATCCTTGCGGGGTAGTCAGAAGTTCCGGTTACCATCCCCGCCATTGCGAAGGTAGTACTTCTACGGTCACCTCGAATCCACGTGTTGACCAGATAGTCAGTACTTAATGTGATAGGTAAGCCGTGTCGCCATTTACAAGAACTAACTATTACTTGATCGGGGAACAGGTAGCTTTTCTCTCGATGTTGTCCCTCACCGTAGTATTCGATGCATTTCGTAAATGTATTTTTATTACATTTACATACTATTTAATTTCAGTTAATGACGTTTCGTACCGATGACAACCATCGTAAATTCATGAAGGTTCACTTGAACGAAACCCGCTTGGGTCCTATACCGGCCGGGAGGGAATCTAGTTTCGTGGCCAATCTCAAAGTGCCTTATGTGGAGCCATCTGCTCTACACATGTGCAGGATCATTGACTTGGATTACGAGTTGAAGGTAATTTTGTTTTAATTATATTTAAGACTATTGTTTATTCATAAGTAGTTTATTGGAGTTTACAAAGCCAAAGTGAAAGGTAGGTTTGGATGGGAGAGGCCGCATAGATAATATATCTCTCGTATTTCGAGTCTCGTATTTGATCTATATAGATAAAATACGATACTCTCTTTTCTTCTTAAGGCGGGTGTACGTAGTGTAAAGAACAGAAGAGCACGTATAAGAAGGTTAATGAGTACGATTATAGCAAGATAGATTTGTCAGGGTCTTTGTCTCGTTGGAAGTTGAGGCGTGAATATGTGTATTTAGCCATTATTTATATTTAGCCAGCTAAGAAGAAAATGAGGCTTTGCGTCCACCAGCGTTTAGTCTTAAGAAATTTAACCACAATTTCAAATATTTGGCGATAAGCTGGAAACGTGTCACATATGACATGACTTCAAAACCAATGTTCAACAAATTTATAGAAATGACTTCACAACCCTAATATACTAAACTAACTTTAACTAAACTACTTATTATCATGTCTTCAAGGTTCTGTCTGCTCCGAAAAGGATGTATATGTATGTAAATTTAGCAATGTCTTTTTTCCAGTACAAATTCGAGCTGTACGGTTTTCACAGAAACTTCGAGATGAAGCACGAAATAATTGTGGGCACTGTGCCCTTAAGAGAGCCGCAACCTCCTCCTAATCCACAGAAACCACTCATTTTGGAACCTGTAAGTCGTATAGTTACATGTAATTAATTAATCATACATACACCATTGAACTGCTATCGAACTACGATTGCGATTCTACTGAACTATAATTTTCTTGAAATGAATTAGTATAGTTCAGCCCCTGATTATTAATGGTGATCAACTGTTGTTTTTATGTATCAAGTCTTAATGACATTTTTAAAACACGTCACCCTTGATTCACCGTAGAGGTGTAGGCAGAGATCATGGATCCTCATCTGTCCTGATCCTGACAACCCACTTTCCCTTTGTTGACAATGATAATTTATTGGATAATAATTTATCACTACATAGTATAAAACAAAGTCGCTTTCTCTGTCCCTATGTCCCTTTGTATGCTTAAATCTTTGAAACTACGCAACGGATTTTGATGCGGTTTTTTTTAATAGATAGAGTGATTCAAGAGAAAGTGTTATACGTATAATAACATCCATTAAATAGCCAGAAGTGCGAAGCCGGAGTGGGTCGCTAGTTGGATTATAATTAAATGTACATCAAAAATTACTGAAATGTAGATTAAAATATACTTTAACATAGATTTGCGTTGGGACTGTGTTATTTTTGGTTTGCAGTGTTTTTGATAAGACATTTCGTATCTTTAGAGGTTTGTGTAAATACTAGCCATAATCAATTAGTCTATAGGATACGAATAAGATCCCATCCCATCCCATTTGTATATTATCTATCTATGTATGCACATTTTTGGGTGTCAGAAGTCGAGTGTCCACCATCAACAATGCATTTTGTCTATAGTCACCTAAAACTATTTTACCTAATAAGCAATATTTATATGCGTAGTGACATTTTGTCTTTTATATATATTGCAGGGTATTAATGAAAACTTTGACATGAAGGGCAACGCTGTATTAGGGACTGCATCGGTGCAAGAATCAATGCCTCTAACACCCTTGTTGAATCCCTACTTAGCACAACCTGTAAGTTAATAGGCTAGTTTCCACTATGTAATATATGTGATGTTTTTATGCCATTCGCATTCTTAGATTGATTAGGAATCGTTTGGACATGTTTAAAACTCTGAAATATTCAGATTTAATTGTAAAAAGTAATTTTAAAAATTATAAATTATTGCACGGATATCACGTGACCAAAAACGGAAATAAAATACGGGCTTTATTTATTATGATGACGTATTATGATGTAGGTAACCTCAAAGTTGAGCCTCGAAAGTATGTATTCAAATAGACAATTAAACAAATAATACACTCACGTCAAAGTCCTCACAAAAGAAAATTATAGATTTATCAGATATAGATTCTAGATTTCTTTCCGCTAGTTGCAACCACTTCTTTCTTATCGGTAAGTTATTGTTTGGTACAGTGATAAATAGTTTTTCCGGTGTCTTAATCGATGTACTTTTGCACTGGGGCACATAACAATACTTATAACTCATCTTTTCTAAATAATTATAGATTATTTATGCACTAAACAGATATTAGACATATTAAAAAAGGTGACATTAGAAGTGCCTATACCTGCCGATTGTGTTTGAGGAGTTATCAATGAAACGAAAGTGGTTTTTAAAATCGGGACAGTAGGGGATCCGTGGTCTTTGCCTACTCCTCTGTAGGTAACGGGTGTGATGTGTGTGTATTTATGTTTATTCATAAATATCTAATGACATTGTTTTATTTCAGGGTTACTGCAAAAGTTTTGACATAGCAGACTTTATTGCGACTGCGCCCGTTGACAAAACGTTTTCTGGCTCTGAACCTTATATGCCAGCGCCCCTGCCAAGCGTCATGAATCCATACATGACTGTGCCTGTAAGTAGGATGTTCACGACCTGTAATCCTTTTCGGCGTGGACAGAACATCGGATTATTATCTCCTAGGTCATTTCTAGAATTTTAATAAGGGAAGAAATCATATTGGTGTAAAAAACGTAAAACGGATGCTATCTAGCTGCCGTTCTTCTCAATATATTGTAGGAGGTAACTAAGGGACTAAGGGTCTATGTAATCTATTGGACGATAGGCCAGTAACGTGTTATAATATTATAATATTTGGATCAATATTAATCCAATGAATTAGTTAATTGGTAAATTCATTAATTTATTCCAATGGTCTACCGTTCGTGAGATGTTCTAGTGTTTACAGCAAGAAAGGAATATAGTATCTCCTTTTTCAGACCGCACCGCCAATGGATTCCGTACAAGAAGTTTCATCAAACATTGGATTTAGTAAGGATTTATTTATCAAAGAAACAGGCATATTTTTAAAGCAATGAATATTATTCAGGGATAATGAATTATTGCTATTCTCGTAATGTTAATTAATCGGTAAAAATTACTGGGTTGGTTGCCTTATTTTTGTAACGATTTGGGTGAATTCAAAGCAAAGCAGTGATGGTCTTTGGTCACTTAAGAACCACATTTTACCTAATAAACAAATGTCCAACGTGGCAAGTGGTAGGCCATGTCGTCGTATACAGATGCTATTACCTATTTTTAGAAATACGTATATTTGCTCAAGGTCAACTGATTATGTTCCTCGAAACATTCTAGGTACTTTTCTTCTCTAAACGTTGTAAGAGGCCACTAACGAAACCACTAACTAGGGGTATATGTAAACTGTTGGGTGATCGGCTAGCAACCTTACCAATGATCCATATGAGATCACAACCCCAATATTCAGACTAAAAAGTTACCTAGAAGATATTGTATATCTCTGAGGTTCTGTCCACCCCGAAAGGGATTAAAGGACGTGAATGTATGTGTAAATGCATGTTTTTTATAAATCAGATGCAACTTTGGTCGCTGAAGCGGAAGAAGTGGCTTCGCTCACACCGGAGCGACTGGCTAGAAATCCATTGATACTTCTCAAGAAAAAGAAACAGGTTAACCCATGACGAAACATATGCCGTTTATCGAGGCAATATACATACATACATACACATCATGCCTGATTCCCTATAGAGGGGTAGGCAGAGATCACGGATGCCCATTTGTCCCGATCCTGACAGACCACTTTCGCTTCATTGATATTCATACATCCTCTCATACACTCTCGGCGGTTAGGTACTCCTATCGAGACAATATGTTCGGATAAAAGGTACAAGTATATATTTCATCGCTTCAGGGAAAGTGTATGCGGCTTTTAATTGGTGCTGGTTCAAGATAGTGTTTACAAATGATTATGGTTGATATATTTTATACAATGTTGTTGAATACCTACCGTAATATTATACTCAATCATATTTTATACAATTTATTATAAATACTGTACTTAACGAAATTGAAAGTTTATCTACTACTTTGTCTATACATGTTTTGTATGCCTAAGATCTTTGTTACATTATTTGGGCTGAATTATTATTAGTAATTAAATTTAAAAAAAGAATTTTCGATCGAATTTATGTGATAAAATTAATTTTAGGTCTTGCACTAAGTCGAGTCTTGTTCTGTTCTGGGATTATAATGTAACCAAACAACTTCCAAAATTGTGTTAAAGACGACTGAGATACTAGGGGTATTTTCTGGTCTCTTTTTACCCAGTAACAGACATAATGTAACAAAGGTTCTCTGGGATTTTGTGTACCCCTGTTGGGATTTTTGACGTGAATTTATACAATGTTTCGGTGTAAGTCAAATTCGTGAATTTTTTATTGAGTATATTTTAAGAAAAGTGCTGGTATAGTAAGAATATCTCGGCAAACGTAGTGTAGGACGCCCCCTGCCAGGTGGACCGATGACCTCAAGAAGGTTGCTGGTAGTGGCTGGATGAGGACCACGAAAAATCGTCTTTTGTGGCGTACCCTTGGGGAGGCCTACGTCCAGCAGTGGACTAGTACAGGCTGATTGATTGATTGATTGATAGTAAGAATACATCTCAGTACTTACGTATAGATATTTTTTTATTATTTTTTTATTATGAAGTATGGAGATACTAATAGTGACTTAAGTTAAATATAATACCATTCTCATGTTTTATATTGTTATAAATAAGAGTACTTTTTACAAAGTTATACATGTTTTACAATTTATGAATTGTAAATAAAGAAAACGATCTCTTGTATGTATTTTATGCAATTATGATGCTGTAAGCATTTAAAATATAATAATTATAAGGTTTTTGTACAATATGTACAAATAATGTTGAATAGTGATGATAAAGTTTACCAATTTTTACCTCCATTTAAGTGCCATTACAAATTTTATTTGTATATAACTAATAAATATACAGATTCTCCTATAAATGAAGATTGTTCTATTACAACAATGTCTATACTTATTGTTAGACAATTTTGCTAGTTTTATATTTGTTTACAATAACTTTCAATGAATTAATTACCTCCGAATTTCTTAAAATGTGCCTTCCACAGAATATATAATAAATAAATAATATGGTGGTGATTTATTCTTGTGAATCAAATGAATGCAAGTGCATCATACTATAGTTATTTTATATATTTTTGAAAGATGTTGTTGTGTCATAATAAGTTAGTCTATTTTTTGTATTAAAGCATTTAATGTTTTTATTTGCAATATATATTATAAGCTTGTTATTGAAGAAGCTTTTAAATTAGTTATAGCAAATGTGTTATAGTTTGCAGTGTAACTTATTTGGTTTGTGCGACTAAATGAGCGTAAATAAGAACTGGTGCTAACGGTAAAAATACCTCAAGTATTTCGATATTAATACGTACCAAATCAATTGAGAAGGACGTACTTGAAGTTTTAAGGGTGCTAAAGTAAATATTATTTATGAAAAATATCCTCAATATAAACGCACGACTATTCTAATACAAATATGTATCATTCAAGTATACTGTAAAACTAAATTTAAGATCCTAACTCTGCGTAAAATCTACATATAATTACCATTCAAAATACGACCTTATTATTCAACTAACGCACATAAATTGGTAATACATATATCGATACTTGCAAACGAGTTACCAATACTGTATTATCCTTAGACTGTATCCGGATATATAATATTCGTAGTTTAGCTATATTATAGTATAGGTTTTCGTATTTGAAACTCATTCACCTAAGTGAATTAAATAAACTGTTAATGGTTGGAAAACATACTTGATGACTTATGTTTCTACCACCACTGTGAATTGAATATTACTGTTATGTGATACAACTATTGAATTTTTTATTACTTATTTACTCAATAAAATTAAGTAATTGTTATACGTTTTTTATTGTTATGTTATAATAAATATGTTTATTCGTGATCAGAAATGTATCCAAATGTACGCTTATATTAGGTTAGATTTGCTTTTATATACAATCATGAGTAAATTTTTTGCATTTATATTAAAGCTTGATTACCCATTTATTTTGTGTTTAATTTTAAACGCTATAAATATAACCTTCCACGATTATGAACATTTGTGGTGTAGTCAAGTTTCAAATGACTAATTCCGAAGCTGTGACCAGAACCTTCTACTCGGCATTCCAAATTCATCATACAGGACCTTTAATCTCTTTCAGGGTGGAATGAACCTCGGAGGCAGAATATTTTCAAGCTAGTACTTTTTAGCATAATTGGGTTATGATTTTTCGCCGTGGCTGTTCAATCTGTTCATGGATAGTTGCTTGACTGATTTGAAAGAAAGTGACAGAGGATTGCGTATGGGCGAGTTGATCATTAAATACCTCTTGTACGCTGACGATCAGGTTAGTGAGTTGCAGGAGATGGTCACTTGCATGAATGAGTCCCTTAAGAGGAAAGGAATGAAAATTAATGTAAATAAAACGAAAGTAATGGTCATGGAGGGACTTAGCAAGACAGAGTGCAAGATTGACATAGATAATGAAAGAGTCGAACAAGTGAATGATTTTGTGTATCTGGGAACACTTTTTACTAATAACGGAAAATATGAGGGAGATATTGAACGTAGAATGTGTGCAGGTAAAAAGATTAATGGGGCTATGTATAATGTTATGGGTAGCCAGTTGATTTCTCAATCGGCACGTATGGCTATTCATAGGGCTGTGATAGTTCCAACATTGACTTATGGTAGTGAAAGTTGGGTATGGCAAAAGAAGCATGAAAGTAGAATTAATGCCGTCGAAATGCGGTCACTGAGAAGCATGTTAGGAGTGACATTGAATGATAGAATTAAAAATAGCGTGATAAGGGAAGGTTGCGGTTTGAAAGAAGATGTAGTGACTAAGATTGAAAAGAGCATGCCTCGATGGTTTGGACATGTTATGCGGATGAATGATAGCAGATTGACAAAAGGAATATATATGAGTGAAGTGGAAGGGCGGTTACGTAGGGGCCGGCCTAATAAGACATATAATAGTCAGATAGACGCTATATTGAAAAAAGGTGACGTTAGGAGTACCTATAACACTGGTCTACAAAATCTAACTTTTTGTGTGCCTTTCAATTAAAAACTTTATTTTTATATTAATTTGAGGTTACTGAATAAGAAAACAATAATATGTTTTTTTAATTAGCTCTTATTTTGGAAATATACCTAATATACCAAATTTTACTTTTAGTAACACGTTAAAGTGCAAAAAACTTTATTTAAAAAAACTATTTCAATTATTTACTATTCTGTTTTGATTTTTACTTACAAAAAACTGGAAATATTACAATTAATAAAAAATAACGTATTTGATTAAGATTTTTCTCTTCTTTTTAGTTTGTCTTTTGTAATCACCGTTAGGGATATCTCTTTTCAAATTTCAGCAGTAGTCCACTAACATTGACGCATTCCATCAGCCCTGGTATCTCCTTTCCATTGTTCGTCACTTACATCACCTCGCAGATATTGGAATGCTGGTCCATCCATGTTGAAAGCCTTTATAAAGTTTTTCATTAGTCCCAATTTTGATATGTAAAGCTGGTAGAAATTTTTTTTGGGTATTAACTAGAGGAAGGTGCTTGACGTGATTGTGTACCACGATTTGTCTTGGTTTTAATATTAATTCCAAAATAATGGAAGTAAGCTGCTTCTAAACGTTGTGTTATTGAGCATCTTTTGTTAGTAAGGGTCACCTTACCACAAATGTTGCAAAAATCGTCTGCACTATTAACACATTTACGCGTCAACGAAAACTGTAAATTGTTCAGTAAAAATTAAAAAAAACGGTGACATTTTCTAGTTTTAACTGTTGAACGAAACACAGTCAACTTTAAACACAACAAACAACTGTGAAATAATAAAATTTCCACAGGTGATCACTAAATATTTTGAGTTATCATCATTAATGTGGTAAATCTGTCGCTTTACCCGCTATTATGTTTATATGGCATAAATGTACAATAAGAGCTAATTATGAATTTTAACTGGTATGTTCATGTTCAGCGAGTGAAATACTATCAATATAGTATATTTTCATGTAAAAGGCAATTTTGATGTAGACCAGTGTAATCGCCGAGAGTGTATGAGAGGATGTATGAATATCAATGAAGCGAAAGTGGTCTGTCAGGATCGTGACAAATGGGATTCCGTGATCTCTGCCTACCCCTCTCCAGGGAATCAGGCGTGATGTGTATGGGTTTACGGGTTATGATCTCATATGCTAGCCCATCGCACATTAGATCTCATTTACCCCTAGTCCCTTGGTAGTCGTTTCCTATGACATGCCGGGAAGAACGGCGCAGCTAGTTAACGTTCTATACGTCCTACTAGCACGGGATAATTATTTTACTTTGTAAGGCAAATTGTTCTAGAAGAATATGTCTTCATTGTGCTAGTGTTTGGATTTTTTGTACTACAGACAGGTATCAAATAAATGAAACAATGAATTCATATTATTGTACTTTATTGCTTTTCCCTCACAATCTTTCAGTACAATTATTTTTTCTGTAGGTAATTAGATACACAATATCTCAATGTTTTATGTTCTGGACAATTATAGGTAGATAGATATAATGATCATTGTAGGCCACGATGAATTTCGGTCGATGTCTCTATAAATGGAACCTTAAATTGGTCGTGTATGTACATGCAGCTATCGAGTGCGCATCGGGGCGGAGGCGGCATCCTTGGGAAGGAAAACCAACGAAGTAGCAGGCGGCCAACGGCGGCCCCTGCTGCGGCGATGAGACGATGCGTCACACTGGTGTCCCTAGCGGAGGCGGAGTAGACGTGAGCGGTTACTACGGTGGCGGTGACCTCATGCGCCACTACGAGCTCCGAGCGGACGTGGCCGCGGTGGCGCTGCGGCGTCGGGCGGCTGAGTCCGTGGCTCGTGTCGCGGGTGCCGTGCGCGGCGGGCTCGCGGTCGGCGAGGCGAGAGCGGTCGCGGCGCGTGCCCGGCGCCTCAGTAAGGGTGGTGCGCACGTGCACGGAACCCGCCCTGGTAGCTCGAGTCCTGCGAGAGCAGTCCGTCCGGCTGCGAGGGGCCCTCCGCCGCCAGCGACTCCTGGCTCAGGTCGGGTTGCGAGGCGCCCTGCGACAGCGACAGGGCGGCCTGCTGCGACAGTGGCTCCTGCGAGAGGCGCGCCACGCGGCGTCCTCTGGGCCGTTGCTGGGCCCCGTTGCCGCCGACGCCTAGGCCGATGGGCGCTCTCAGGGGGAAGGCGGCGGCGGGCACCGGCCTCGCGGGCAGCATGGCTCGCTCGGGGCCCACGTAGGCGAGGGGGTCGCGCAGGGGCCGCGCTCGGTCGTACACGGAGCCGGGCACGAGCGCCTCCCTCGCGTCGAACATGGCGGTGGACATGAAGTGCGAGCCCGGGTTGTGGGCGTTGACGAGCTTCTTGGGCTTGGCGAACTGGATGGCGGACTCCTTGAGGTTGGAGAGCGGCCCCTCGGTGAGCACGCGCCGCTCCTTGTAGAAGGCGAGCAGGTGGTTCCACAGCGGCTGCTTGCTGAGCACCTTGGGGTTGCCGACCACGATGAGGCCGTACTTGGCCCTGGTGAGGGCGACGTTGAGGCGGCGCGGGTCGCTCAGGAACCCGATGCCCTGGTGCTCGTTGGAGCGCACGCACGACATGATGATGATGTCCTTCTCGCGGCCCTGGAACGCGTCCACGCTGGCCACCTCGATCTCCTGGTAGAGCTTGGCGTGCAGGCTGCCCTGGTACTGCATGTGCTGCACCAGGTACGAGCGCTGCCCCTCGTACGGCGTGATCACTCCGATCTGGTCGGGGCGCACGCCCGCCTTGAGGAAGCGCGTCGCCAACTTCTCCACGTTGGCGGCCTCAGTGCGGTTCAAGTAGGAGGTGCCGGAGCCGGCGATCTCCTCCTGTCCTTGCGTCACGTAGAAGAACATGGGCCTGTCGGGGCGCGGCCAAGGGAACTCGACGCGCGGCAGACGCCTTTCCTCGGCGCTGACGCCGTTCTGCAAGGAGCCCTCGTAGAAGAAGTCGGAGGGGAACCGCGACAGTTCCGGGTGCATCCGGTACTGCACCTCGAGTCGGAAGGGCCGGATGCCGAGCACCACGAGCCGCTCGAACAGACTCTGGCTGAGGCCCGCCTTGGCGGCCTTCTTGCACATGACCACGGGCCCCAGCTGGCAGTGGTCGCCCACGAGGATGAGCTGCCTGGCGCCCAGCACCACGGGCACCATGCACTCGGGCTCCGTGGACTGCATGCCCTCGTCGATGAGGATGGAGTGGAAGCGCATGCGCGCCACCCGAGGGTCTCCGGCGCCCACGCAGGTGGTGCACACCACGTCGGCGGCGTCGAGCAGTCGTCGCTCGGCCGCCCTGCGCAGGGCGCGGTATCGCCGCTCGTCCGCCGCCGACAGCTCACCGGCCTCTTCTTTTAGGCGGGTTAACTTGCGCAGCTCACTGTCTGCCGATCCCAACGCACGCGCCTGTAACAAAATAAAATATATTATTTTAGTTTCTCTTCTAGGTTCAATGAAGAACATTTTTAATTATTTTGTTAGAAATTAACCTATGCCAAAAATGTTCAATTATATACACGAAAGGGCTATGATATCGTACCTGCTCATGCAGCGCCAAGAAGGAGACAGAGGACTCCATGGCCTCGCGTGACTTGGCGCACAGGCGGACCACCTTGAGGCCCGTCCGGTGGATCTTCTCAGTGAGCTGGTCGACCGCGGTGTTGGAGGGGGCGCACACGAGCACGGGGCCCCCGTTCTGGCGCACCAGCTGGTACACGATGGTGGCTGACGTCACCGTCTTGCCTGTGCCCGGCGGACCTTGAATCAGTGAGAGCGGCCGCTGCAGCGCGTGCTTCACTGCGTAAACCTGTAAAGGTACACAAGAATAACATAAATGATTTATATGTAAAGCAATAACTCATAATTACTGTGAAACTGGATTATTTGTAGATAAGTATATGGATAAGCATACACCAAACATAAACATACTTTTAGGAAAATATTTTAACACTGCATTAACATTTTAACCTTAATAAATTCATTCGAACATAATAATTATATTCATAAATATAATGAGCACCGCACTAACCTGCGACCTATTCAAGTCGGGCAGGTTGGGCGCGCTGAAGTGCTTGGGCAGGTGCACGCGGAACAGCACCTCCTCCACCTCGTGGCCCAGCAGCCGCCGGTAGATGTAGCCCGACACCGACGAGTCGTCCACCGCGAACTTCCGTAACGCCAATTGCATTCTGTAAGCAAAATATAAGATAAATTTTCAACATACTTATTAAACAATTGAAATTGATGGATTAATGCCTTAGATGTTTTTTATTTATAAGCAATTTGTGTAATAATATCTTCAAAAATGATATATTTTCTAAATTAAATTTAGGGCGACTAAGTGAGCGACTCTTTCTGGTATTATCTCTTTTAAAACGTTAATGTTAGATATTCTGTTAATTTAACGAATAAAAGCATATACATACATAGACCTGCTATATAAAAAACACGTACCTATCAAAGGAAGTACTTTTCCATATGAAGTCCACGACGAAATTGGACGTGCAATCGAGAGGAGCTCCCGTGCCACTCTTCAGTTCTAAGCCTATGTCGTCACCGTAGTTATCTGGCACCTTGATGACATGCCCAACACCTGACCAGGCTTTATGGAGCTCTCCTACGTATCTAGAAATGAAAGAATTGTTAATCATTTTTTCTCCAAACAGGCACAGACTGGTTGTAAATGGCGACACGACTTGACACTATGACTATCTGGTTAAATGTGAGCTTGTGGCTATAGAATTATAACTTTTTTAAATATGTGAAAAAAATCTGTAACTACCCTGCAAGGGTTAATGATTGTTACTCATAAGAAAGATACTCGCCATAACTATATGTTCACATGAAAGTTTAACCTAATCTTAATAAGGAGATGGAGACATCACTTCCATATATGTCTAAAATGGTAAAGATATTACAACATTTTTTTAAAATAAGTTCAGATTGGTGTAATATATGGCTAAAAATATAATGTTCTATGTAAGGGCACCCAGAAAGAAAATGGAAAAGAAAGTTAAAGTATTACTAACCTCAGACGCAATTCATCACCATGCATCAACTTCATGTCGCTATCAGTTTTAGCCAGAGTAAAGTATGCAATGGTCTTCTTATTCAAACCGACGTCCCATCGCACTTCAATACCCTCTTGTGTTTGGGACTCCTTCAAGCGCTTGTCATAATCAGCTTCAAGCTTCACTAACGGCCCAAAGATATTCTGGTACTGATATCCATCTTCATATCTGAAAAGAAGATTAATTTTCTGATAGAGTTAATAAAATCATAGTGACAGTTGTAAAGACATAGCCATACGCTGTCACAACCATTAACCCTTGCGTGCATCCCATATAGGGCAGTATTCCTAAGTGGTAGAAAGAGCTCTAGAAAAACAATTACCTATTCAAAACCATATGTAAGCATTAATAATAAACGAGGCAACAATGTTAGTTATTTACGCCTAATAACGAAGATTAAATACGGAATGCTCATAACCATGTAGCAGGTATTTTAAGTATATTACTATTCTATTACATTTTAAAAATATTTCAACTAATAAGCATCATGTTACAGTTTTTAACTTAACAATTGTTATTTTTATTCCAATAAAAGTTATTTAGCTTTCATTGATAGTTTCAATTAATGTTATATCAGATTGTTTTCTTGCTAACTACATATATACACCAATTAAAGAAACAATAAAGTTTGTAAATACACTTATCAATCAACACATACAATATTTCTTTTCTATGACGATTAGTTGGATGGTCAGTGCAATATTTACAATACTAGAAAAGCAATAATATTTATAAGGTAGTCAGAGGTTTGCATACATATCAATATTGCAATGCACATAGAACTTATATGGATGACATGTTTACCTTAGCAAAACTTGGTGGGGTTCCTCATCTACTCCCGGCTTTTCGAGGTCTTGGAAAGTGGCATCCACATTATCACGCCACAACTCTTCAAGGCGACCAATTTGCTGAGGTGTAACCTGCAATAATAGAGTAAAATATTTATCACTTTGGAAATGGTTATGACAAGTTTAGAAAATTATTATGTGTTATTGGAAAGGATCTGCAAATCATACAAAGAGACATTGATGGTGATTTTAATGTGTATGATTGTTAATATATCACCCCATAACACATCATAAGTGTTTTATTTAACATTTTATTTAATATTTAACATTTTACATAACTATATTTTTCTAAAAGAATCTTCCATATTTCAAATAAAAGAAACCTTGTGTAGTATAATATGAAATTTGCTTACTTGACGAGCTCTCATCTGCTCAGTTTCTGATGGGACTTTTACCAACCAAGACAGGAAGGCACGGTCAGCTGTAAAATTAAAAAACCTTAAGTATACATATCAGCATTATAGTTACATTATTTTATCAACACTTTTAACATACCCAACAAAGTATTCTTTGAAATTTTTGAATAGTTAATAGTTTGCTACTGAACATAGACAATTGGAAAAATCTCTGCTATATTGAGCACAACTATTAACTAGTTGAAATGTGGCTTTGAAGTGACCATGAAGACCGTACTCCACAATGGCAGAGATGGACTAGTTCTAAAGTTACCATTAAACATGGGATAATGGTGTATGTATTTGTATTGAAAACAAAATTAATTAAGGAGCCTAAAATATACTACATCTATTAGCATATTAATTGAAACTTACAAATCAAAGGTTTCCATTGTTCTTGATCCCAGTTCATGTCTTTCAGAGAACTTTGGGCTGCACATGGTTGTCTGTAAAAACAAATTATATTATTAGTAGTTACTCCACACTATTTTCTCAACATTATTTTCACTCACTACCCATATTTCTAGATTATTGGAAGAGAATGACATAGGGACTAACAATTACAACACAAACAGCAATATCTGCATAGAATGTCCAATACTTGACTTATACTTAGAGTTTTGATTATACAAATTAAAACACCAAAATTACTATTAAAACTTATCCAAATTTTAACATACCTGCATAGAAGGACAACAACAGAATCTGCTTTGGCTGGTATGAAGCCTAGTACAAACACATTGCGGGCCCCACAAGAGTAACATTCAAGGAGGGTTTCCCCCAAAGGGCCGTCACGGTGCAGGGCACATTCCTTGTGTTTAGCACGCACTAGGTGATTGATGATGTGTGAACCAGAAGTATTACCTCTTCCATTGCAAAACCTAGAATGCAAGATTCGGATAAATAATATGGAATGTACATACTAAAGCTTTTATGGACACAAAGGTATAAAAAATTTGTGATGGTGATGTACAATATCACAGTTTAGAGTTAAGATAACAGAACAAACCACATTTGCAAATAAACATTAATTGCACAATATTTTATGAAAATCTTGAGTGGTTTTACAAGTTTTAATATAAATAATTTTGATGGTTTCATGCTCTCATGTGACTTGGAACTCATTCAATAATAAGACAAAGTAATCTAACTAAATCTGTCAAGAGTATAAAATCAAAAAGACACCTGACAATGAACGGTATGTAAATGATGATAGATTTTTTTAATATAAATTATAGGATTAACATTGTGAATAAGAGTATGTTTACGTTATTGAATTCACTTCAAACAATGTAGCTAAGATATTAGTAAATAGTCAATAAGATAAAATGATACACAAACTAAAATACTGCCTAATCATATCAATTGAATTGATAGAGAATCCTTGATACAGTTTATAAGCATGATATGGTCACAAGCTCAAGTCAAGGTTACTTACCACTTGTTGCAAATGTTGCACATGACCACAGTGGCAGGATCATGAATACCACAGTATTTGCAAGCATGCTCAGGCAGTTCTTTGCTGCTATATAGAGCTTCCTCTTCCTCCTCAAATTGCAGTTCAGCAATAGCATTTGTAACACTCGATAACTTGGAATTTAAGTCGGAACGCCCTAAGCCATTCACCTGCAAGGATAATTAAACATATAACGACACGTAACACAAGCACTAAACCGTCGAAAGGTTATGAATCACGGAAATATTCTGCGCAATCAGTAGCCATGTATACTAACCTGATTGGATGTAGCTAGGCCATGATCGTGCTGGGACGCTTGCGTTTGACTTTGTGATGGTAAGGTAAAGTCAGTGAATTCAAACTCTGATCCTTGAGTGTCAGCACCGATAAGATCAGCCTCTTCTGTGTCCAAAAACGTGAGCGTTTGAGAACTCGGTCCATACGCGTCGACACTCATTTTTACGGCTGAAGAGCTTCAGAACAGAACTGAATTTTACTGGTTCTATTAAAATATATCGAAAAAATAAATTTGGATGTGGTTATATGGAATTCCCATAACAGCTACGCGTAAATTAACATACGATCTGCGAATATGAACGAATGATAGGGAAAAATCGCCATGTTACCACATGTTTCGTTTCCGTCTTCAAAATAACGCAATTTTATTGGTTGTTAAGTGACATTGACAGTTCAACTACCAATGAAAAATTACTATTAGCAAACGTCACTTTACACCACCCAATCACAATAAGTTAACTGTCAGTAGAATCCTTATTTTTATTAAAAATGTATGTTGGATTCAATACCTAGAAAATAGAATTATACTTGTTGAGTTTGGTTACGTTTGTTTTCATATACATGAAATTTAATATTTCGGAGTACATAAACGATAAAACGAGTATAATTTAATCATACAAGTATTACCATATATATTTAGGGACTTTATCTTAGCGTATTCTTGAAATATGCAACGAGGGATCGCGTAGGGCATGGCCATTTGAATTGATAGTATGCGTGTTATCCAATGAGGAGCTGAAACTTTTTACAAATTTCCTATTTTCGCTTTTTAAATTAATGCTGAATTTAGCAAGTTAAGCATAGGTTGTTATTTATTAAAGATAACTTGAAACACATTATTATGGGATACAAGAGCATGTAATAGTCTTTTCACTACACACTGGTAAGATTATTATTATTATTGGTCTCTTATTTAATTTATCTGCATGCTTTAGGTATTTGAAAAAAAAGTGTTATTTCGTTACTTGTTAATAAAGACGAATATCGACTTCTATATCAAATTAAATGTTATAATCCATAATGAACAGATAAGTTGCAGAAATAAATGTTTGCAGAATGTTTAGCTTTAAATTTTCACTGGACATGTTTTTATTACTCCTTACACTACGACCTGAGCAACATTTCATATTTAGGCACTTAGTTGTTTGCACAGACATAATAGTTTAATTTTAGTAATACCAGTGCACCTTCTATTATTACATTACTGTTTTCCGTTTTAAGCTTTCATGAAATTATATTCCAAAGACCACGCTCATTATATTTCAAAATAAAAGTAAAACTTTAAAAGTGCGCAAACAACATCTATTTTGACTACTGTCTAACTAACATACAATACAGAATAACAGTTTTGAGAGCATGTTTGTATGTAACATATTATGTCACGCACGTTGGTCGCACTTGTTATGTAATTTATTAGCTCTATTGAGAAACATCAACAAAATAAGCTAATTTCGTGACAAAGCACAATTTTGTTGCGTTCACGATTTATGACATCGAACATTTGATCCCACTTTGCGCGATTCAATTTATGCCTATTAAAAGTAAACAACTTATTAAAGCTTCTGTTACTATTTGATTATTATAGGTTTATTAAAAATATGTATTATGGTACTAGACACTTACCGTATATAAGTTTATCTCAAGAATGCGGCCACTAGGTGCTTTTTATAACAACAATCAATGGTTTATTGATTATAAGATTTATTTACAATAATTTCTGCAGTATAATCTTTTAAACAATTTCTATCGGAGCATATGTACATAACCTAAAAGTCTTGAATTCTATTACCAGCTCACCGTCTAAATTGTTTGTTGTTAGAAAAGATCATAGACTAAGATAGGACTTTTGTCATCTATGGAATAGATGTACATTGTCAGGATTTTCTGGCAGAAAAGGGTAAGTCTTGATCTTATTTTGCATTATAGCTCTGCAAATTCTCAATCATTTATCTAATAAAAAGTATCCTAGGACATGTTTTGTTTCTCCAAGAAAGACATGAATATATATGTACATATGTATGTAAATACTCAATCCATTGAACCCGGTACAAATCAAACAGTAAAGGCCCTTAATTCGTCTTAATGAAGTATGACATGAAATTCGGTTTAGCATCGTTTTCTCAGACTTATAGGGGATCAGGTTACACGAGGCTGATTTAACAAACAAATTAATTAAGAACGGAAGGCAATGCTTTGTTTTGATTGATGAGTGCGACGGCTTGCATGCAGTCATTGCCCTTGCAATTTCGCTAAATAATTCTTCTTACAGTTGCTGCTTCATATCTTATAAGCATAAGTTTTTAATTATAAACCTAAATGCTTCCAAGCAAAGTTCGAGTATATATCGACGACCTCAGTGGCGCGATCGATTAAACACTTAAACGTTACTCGTGAGGTCCCGGATTCGATTCCCGGTGGAGGCAGAGTTAAGTACTACGCTTTCTTCTGTTTTTGTAGTCTAGTCGTATATTATACATTCTATAAATGTATACTATATATTTCTAAATTATACGTTGACTATTACCCTTAACACAAGTCTTTAATGAACTTACCAAAGGGGTAGTTTAATTTGTGTAATAGTGTCTCAATTATTAATAATAATTAATAATTATACGGTCCCTGACTCAATATTCCATATTGCGAATAGTGCTACGTTGTATTAAGTCCTCAAACAGTAAGACCAACGCGTAAACTATCGAACTAAAATAAGAACTAGGTGATAGCATTACTACATAATTATATTAGCCAGGTCCATGATATTCTATAAGCTTCCAATCTTTATCCACAATATGAATTTTATTCACATATCTTCTTCGATGTAAATCAATTACACTATTAAAATATATATGAAATATGAACTTACAGTATAACTTCATACCAATTTCCTACCATTATAAATCCCAGCACTACCTATTCTATGTATTGTTGCGTAACAAAAGGAAACAATAGATACAATTCTTTAACTGATCGAATATCTCGTTCATCAATCTAACAATGAGTTAATGAAATGAGAGATTTTTATGAACATCAATTAGACGTGAACTAATGTTCACATGTTTAAAAAATTTGGGTCGGCCATTAATTCCCATGAGAAATTTAGAAGCTAAGAATACTACGTGATTGTATAGTATTTCTATGTGGTACTACGACTTTGCTGTAAATTATATATATATATATATATATATATATATTAAAAGGGCCTATAACCGTCCAGTGTGTGTGAGGAGGTTTTTGAGTGTCAATGAAGCGAAAGTGGTTGGAAAGATGGGGATCCGTGATCTCTGCCTACCCCTCTACAGAGAAACGGGCATGATGTGTACGTATGTGTTAAATACATCATTAACTTCGTAGTAAAGAACTACATATGGTTAGACAGAGATGACGGGACCTTATTTTTCCCGATCGCGATCCTGGTTCTTTGGCTTCTGACATCTCCTCTTATGTATTCGGCAATTATACGTTATTTGTACTACTATCGTCATTTATAGATACTGCTATAGTCGCACAAAAATACATACATATACATTCATACCCTTTAACACCTCATAGAGACGAAAAGATCTTGATGATCCATTTCGATTTTAGCTACTTCTAGGAAGTATCAATAACTCCGTTTCACCTTCTCTGATATATCTACGTTTAAATCGTTATTCTTATAGGTATCTACTTATACAGTGTAACTAGACTTTGGATAGACAAATACAAATATGTCAAGTTATCATTAGTTGTTTATACGCATGATGGATGATATCCGCAGATTGGGCTATAAACTGACTGATAAGGTCGACGAACATCGTGCTTACCTGAGATTGTAACGTCGATTGATGTATGTAGAATACGAATAGTCAGCGCTAAAAGTGCAGTCCCAGTAACTTTTTATATGGTTTACGTTTATGAGAACAAAAGACAATATTTTACATTTTAAAACTGGCGCCACTATGCATGCATGGTCATGGCCACTATACGTTCGCGTGCTTCGAAATGAAAAATATTATCTTTTGTTCTTATAAACCTTATAAAAAGTTACTGGGACTGCACTTTAAGCGTTGACTGTACACATAGATAAGTAGAGAGAAAGACAGAACATGCTATGGTCTTAAATATACGTTGATTAGTTACCCTTTACACAAGTCTTAAATTAATTTACCGAGGCGCTAGTTCAATTAGTGTAAATGTGTCTTATTATTATTATATATGAAAATCGTCGACGCGAACTGAAAATCCAATGATCATGAATTTATGAATGTTGGTACATGAATTTATAGGATAGATGGTATGATATACATACTAAAAGGAGAGGTGAGGAAACGGGGGAAGGTTATCTATGGGATTTGTTTTGGCGATGATCTAGGAAGATGTCGTCTCTTTGTCCCTTAGTCGCATCCTACTACATTATTATTTATGCTGAAGATTTATGCGAATGTATGAAAAGAACTGGTACTTTCTATTAAATAGGATGGGTTATCAAAGAGAGGTAACCTAAATTCATATGACATGCAAATTTAATTCAAAGTAGGAACAAAACAAGCAAGAGACTACAATAATTGAGGCGCCAGGGTGATGTCATTTTTCATTTATGATTCTGTACCAGTGATGGGATACTCAAATTAAACATAAATATTCAACATAACAATCTAATTCAGTCACACTGCAAAGTCTAGGTTATGCAACTGAATTAAAAACAATTTCATTGTACTTAGTTAAAATACTGTTGAGGAATTGAATTAAAACATATATAGATAAGAATACACGCATAAGAAATGGAAAATTCATACTAAAATCCACGTCAGGATAATCTTACACCCAAGTGAAGAAGTCTCAATTGCAGTGCGATAAATGACTATTCAAAAGAATCGTTAAAAGAAATGCGTGTCCCATCTCTATTCAATTCATCGTAATTCCTTGTTACCCTAACCATTGCGCACTACTTTGTTGCCCTTTGTAATGAATTTCAAATTAAAGAGGCAATGTACATCCTAAGTTCTACAAAAACTGGTGTTTTCTCATTTACACTGATGGCTTTTTTATGACAGGGCCATAGACACGGACAATTCTTGAGTAAAATTTGATTGGGAAATATTATGTCAGTAAATTGATTTAAGTTTTCGACGAAACAGTATCAATACTAAAGAGTCTTAACTTGCTTCTTTAAAACTGTTTATTTTGTACTAACTCCTTGTATTATTTTTGTAACTTATGTTGTAAAATATGTCGTTATCATAAAATTTATTAATAATATTTAAGATTGAACTAACACACCAGTTTACACTTAAGACATGTTATGGGCACTAGTTAACGTATATGTAAGAAATACATATTTATTATTGACAAATAAATACATTATACAGTATATTATATAATCAACGATCCGACTGGAAAGCAGAAGGTCGAAATCGAACCCAAGATCTGAAGATTAGCATTCAGGTGTTTCACCGTTCGCGCCACGGAGGTCGTCAATACGAAGATACTAAGCATATGCATACTGTTTTTTGTTAGACTTAAGGCTTATGTCAAAGCCTTTTATAATAAATAAAAACAACATTTAAAAGTCCCTATACTTACGTAATCTTTACGTCATATCAAAACTTAAAAATAGCAGTCGAAAACTTCATGCCACTTACATTACTGGATATTTAATAAATTAGCTGTAGCAACGAGCCGATGTCAATACTATTATCGAATAGGCTTTGTGATATCGATACCCTTGTCAAACTGATTCGATTCACAGACATGGAGCGTTTGATTGAAATTGATTAGCATTGAAAGGGGAATCATTTGGCGGCATTTGCATTCGAATCGATTGAATTATCGATTGGTCACTCTTTGAATATTGCAGTGTTCGCAACACGGTTGGTACGAGTAAGACTACATGGCTTAATGTAATGTATCATATGCAACATAGCCATCTAAATAAATAATACTAATTGAATATTTTTTGTTATGTAAGAAAAACTAAATTTTGGCTAAGGGGTCCAAAGAAAGAGATGGGCGAAGTGCTAACAACCTGTTAGCGATGTTCAAACGCTAAGTCATACAAATGTTCAGTGACTAACAGTGATATTATTTCACGAAGATCCTGTCCACACCGAAAACGATTATTAAATTTGAGAGTAAATATATAGTTTAGGTAAATGTTGTGACTAGTCTCGCAGATGTGAAATAACTTTGTAAATCATAACCTACACCTAGGTATAACACATAAGCACCAAGTAATATATTTGGCTAATGCATATGCATTTGATATTTACGTGCGTCGCATATTGAGTACTTTTATGGATATAGTCGGTTTATCCTTGCGTTCAATAGGCGCCAGTATGGCTATAAGTATTCCGATCACACCACTGTAATGTATCACACCATATCGATACTTATTTGCATGTTTTGCATGTCATCGATGGTGCTGACTGTTTGGAAAAAAATGAGGAGAGTGAACTTATAGCACATTTTTAGTGTATAAAAATTTATTTTTAGTGTATAAAATATTATTTTAACATATTATTACAGTTATTCAATGTTTTTTTATTAAATGTATTTCTAATTTTACATTTACTTAATAACAATAAAAAAATAAAGATTACAGGAAAACTAATATTAATATAACAAAATCTGAAAGCTAAATAAATTTACAATAAAATTTGATCTGCCGAAAAAACCCATAACATAAATTCCAACTATAGAAAATAAAATAAAAAGTTAACGTCCGTGGAGGTTGGTAATGAGCCCCAATTAGGTCACTCGCTGAGGTTAAACACTATGCTTTGGCGCTATCAATCACAATTAACATTGTGAAGATTCAATAAAACTTCGCGAGAGGCCTGCCTGAATCATCGACTTGAGCTAATAAAAGTAAAAAGTAGAACTGTAGTGCTGGTCTGGTCTGATCTGATTTGACCAGAATGTGACTAGCTGTTCAAATTTCAGCATGCCGCGATAAGATAAAGAACACAACGGAAAATACCTTGAAAATTCCTATTATAGGTACTAGTTGATACAAACAAATACATATTATACATTTATTAGATAAACTATGACTGTAGAAGTAGTATCCTTCTTGTCTCACCTGCTAGAGGATTTGGGGCGTGCGTATGTAGGTGTGATAAAAATTATAAATTAAATAGACTTCTCTATAATATTATATTAATAAAATTCACCCGCAATCCGAACATCATTTGTGCATTGGATCATATAACGGATAAATCTTGAGTATACCTAGTATTATTATTATTGTTTTATCTGAGTCTATGCTATCTTGATGAATAGTTATATGAACTTAAATTTCAGAATTCGGACCCGAATTTTTAATCTTGGTCTAATATAAATGCATTCCCATAAACAACATATATGTATACTTAATCTTTATAATACCAAGATAAAATTAGGCTACATTGTATGCACTAATAACCTAGATTCCCCTGATACATACCATTGTACTTCACACTCCATAAAACGGGAGTCCAACAATACATACAACAGTCGAGACAGAAGCAATCAAATGCAATTTATTTTATGGATATTTTACGTCTGGCTTTGTGTGTTTAGTTTATGAGTCGTTAACGAGCATTTATCTTGTAGGCTCAAACGTTGAGGTTCTCCCATGGGTAGGTAAGTAAAATATGACCTAGGCAACAGAAGTTTTATATAGGACTAGGAATAAAAATAAAACTTTTACGCCTCGTTATGATATGGTAATTTAATGATAAGTTTTACACTACATTTTACAGTTTCACTATTTTTTTTTGGTGTATACATGACATGTGTTATAGGGTAATTAGTGGTAGGAGAACACAAATTATGATCACGAGTACCTCCCAGTCGAATAAGTTTCGCTGGGTACTATAAAACACCCCCTGAGATGATTTGACAACGATGCAAACGATAGGTACCGTTATCGTCATAAAGAAATAAAAATCGTGAATCCTTGATAAAACAACATATCTTGGTAGTATTATATTATCTGTGTCTTGGTTCAGTCACATGCATTCTCCTTCTAAGGAAAAGATGATATGTTTAATTTCTTATAGTGCCATTCTCTTATTTAACTCTTTTCAAGATGGTACGTTTCAGGAAAACAACTATCTGATTTCACACTGGATCATTTTATAATCAAATTGTAATTGTACAGTAGTAGCCTGCAGTAATTATGTATGTGTAATATATTATGCTTCTCACGTCACATTACACATTCAATAATGTTGTTGAATATAACAATATAAAATGTAACAATTGACAATGCATTCAACAAATTCTGCACATATTATGAGAATAGCGCCAAAATACAAACTTTTTTTGCAAGTCACGATAATGTGTGATAATGCCACGCAACTGTATCTACTAGTCAATTAGCACAACTAAGAAACCTTTGACTTGGAAACACACAATTAATTTAATCGGTCTCAATTGTTGGTCCTAAAGAGACGATGACGAATATCGGCCTTCAGAGGTGTTTGGGACGACACTTTACTCATTTACATAGGCCACGGGGTTGAAATAATAATAAAATAAATTCTAGCAGTTACAGAACGGATGATAATCCTAGATACATGGTTTAAATTTAAAAGTGAATTAAAATTGGCGTATTATCATTATATTCATTAGTTAAGGTTTATTTTCCTAGAGCCTGTTCAATCATTCGTTTAATTTATTTAATTCAAAAAACATCTAAATTATGTACATTTCACATACAAGATATTCTGGTTAACTAATATGAGCATGTAAACATTCAAGTACGTGTTACACAGTTACTTTTTATCCCATTTTTACTGCCAAGCTCGTTTCCACGCCCTATAAGGTCGAATCATGTCAAACCTTTTTGGTATGCTAGACATCCTACCTCTTACGTAAGTACCTCCTTGTTAGGAACCTTGTTAGACTGATCATATTGAAGACCAAATGAAATTGTTATCGTCTTATTGTTCCCTATTGAGAGCTCTATAGACTAAGGAGGTAGATTAACGCTTTGGACCTACGTTATGACGAAATATTAATATACTTTGCATAGGAATTGCATGGGAATAATATTATGTCTGACATTGACACTATTTTTTATTATCGAACCTTTTTATTGTATATTTCTTTGATAGATATTTTTATAATGTTATGATTTCAACGCATTCAAATGTTAAAAGTTGTGGAATCTGCGTAACAATTATTATAAGTGTATTTTTGTAGCTCGAAATATCTAAGTTATAATGATCTTGCAGTACTAGATTTAAATATATTAATTTCAGTAGATGGGTTTAAAATTTAACTTCTTATCCAGTAGCAAACAAACTACACAATTTGTCTTATTTCGTCACTTTAATAAAATATAGACACAGGTCGCTTTTTTATCCTATTTAAGTTCCAGACATCAAAAATAAACTTTTTAAGTTGATTGCAGAACGTTCGAAAAAGGATTGAGTCGAAAAGTCACCAAAAGTAATGACTGCAATTTACCATTATAATTTTGAGATATGGTTTCCTTATTTATCTGTGACCTTGTCTGGCTCAAATTTTGGCACTTTCCAAGTCTAAAAATATATAAAAGCGTCGGGCATAATTTGTATCTTTATTTTCCATACTTTCACATACAAGATGGAATGATAGACAGTGCTTTGAAGTTTGAGTGCGCGCGTCAATTTTGAAGGCAATCCTTTTTGTAAGGGGTTATTAAATTGATATAACATGAGATAGGAGTTGTAAGAAAAGTATTCCTGTTCCTTTATTTATGTCTACGGCTGGAGCATCGATTTAATCTGAATAGGTTATCTTTCATCACAAAGTTTGACATGTGTATCTCATTCTGTGATTCATTTGTGTTTCCTTTTATTTTCTTTTCAAGAAACTGACTTCAACTAATAACTTATAGACATCTTACTAAATAAATAAATTATGAAATTTGTATTAATAATCTTCACAATTTTATGAGGCATTAAGCCCTGAGATATCATACTACTAGAAACACTTATTTTAAATACACATTTCAATTTCATGTCAGAGAATAATAAACTTATTGTAAACGCCATTTTTACCTGTCCATAACTCTACCTTAAACATAGTTTCAAATAGAAATCCTTTTATACCCCTAGTATCTATATACTTATATAGTCTGGCTAACGAAAGAAGATACTGAAAAAGCGCGGCAAATTTATAGCATTGCAACCCTAAAATAAAAAGGAAAGGCGGAACAACTCACTTTGATACTTTGACATTTATTTTTATTTTACTAGTGGATGCTTCCAATTTTGTCCGCGTTATGACGTGATTAAAAGTAGCTTATATAACTTGTTATCTCTTTATTAACTCCATACCAAACATCACACGGATACGTCACTCCATTGTTGCGTATTAAAGGAACAAAAAGACCAAACAAAAAATAACTAATACGAAAATGTACATACTTAATTAAAATAAGAAAATATCAAGACATTTTGACCGTACTAACCTAACCTAACTATACGCAAGTCAACCATAAAGAAACATCAACAACACGCCATCTTCGGCGTCAGAAATAGGAATACCATACACTGATTCTGATTTTACCAAATTTTTCGGAAAACAGATACAAATTAATTTTCTTTAAAATAAAATTGCCAAGTTTTTCTCTACCTAATTAGTTAAGATATAGTGTACCTTATTACTTAGGCTATTTATTAGACCAACGTAAGGCTTACTGTATTTTGAAATAATCCAACACGTACATACGAAACTTATTTTTGATTAACACAATTTTAGCAGACGTACGAATTTTTAAAACTCATCATCATCAGCCTGTCTGAATCCACTGTTGGACATAGGCCTCCCCCAAATGACGCCACTTCTCCCTGTCAGTGGCCGTTTGCATCCATTCGATGCCGGCCAACCTGCGCAGGTCGTCTTCCCACCTTGCCGGAGGGCGCCCCACACTACGTTTACTGAGACGCGGTCTCCACTCTAGGACTTTCTTGCTCCAACTTTTATAAAATGTTTTAAATGAGTTTGTTTTAAAAATGCCTTTTTATCTACATCAAATACCACAAATCGTAGGGTAAATATCCGATGGTAGGAACACTTTAGTGTTGTCATATAAAAAGTTTGCAAAATAATCCAGTATCTACTTTCGTTAGCCAGACTATACCATTCATGTTAGTACACGAGAGGGCACAAACTAAGTTCAGGAAGTCCTTCAATGTCTGCACAGATCGTTCAAACACCTCGCCTAATAATAGAAAGCGTCATTGTGAATGGGCGGGCCAGTGACACACAGAAAATTTCCTGTTATTCGCGTCTGGATCTCTGAGCACTAATTATAAAGCTGTTACCACGTGGGCCAAATGTCAGACACGCCTGCAGATTAATAAAGCTTTTGATTAGGTATGGAATAACAATGTTTGACACTTGATTTATTAGTGTTGGCGGGAAAGAGGTGAAGACATATGTAACCTCTTTTTGGCAATAAACGTAATTATACTTATAAGAGAAGAATAATTAGAAATTGGTGAAAATTTATTTTAGTTCTCAGATACGCTTTACGACTATTGTTTCTTTTGGGATAGTCAACGGATTGTCGTATTAACGAAGGTTTAGCCACTTAACTCAATACAATAGATCAGATCTATAATGCATCATTTTAGTAAATACAAAATAAGAACATTTAGTTATTTTATTATCAGTCTATTATATCTCGTATAACAAAAGTCTAAATTGAATCGTTCAGCTACTAATAACACATAGTTGTATCGATTGCACATAAATCAATAGTCAAAGTGCCGTGGGACTAGTATCGATACTCGGACGGAAGTTTGACCCTATTATCGATCAATTGATCTCATCAATCGTTTGTTGTGGCGCTTCGATATAAATGTACACGCGAAAGAGTTCTGGCTGTTGAGGTTACGGTCCTGGTCAATGTATTTTTTAATGACATGAACTGTCATGAAGTTTGTCAAACAGTGCCAAATTAAATCTTTAAATGACCAATGCACAATGTTCCTAGGTCATGTATCTTTAAATAAAAAAAAATCTTAAAATTATTTTTTTCTTACATGACTATTTAAGGAATTGATAAGGATCGTAATCTTTTTTATGCTTTAGTAATTTTTTTTTATGCTAAAAAACACAACTTAGTGGTACTGATCCGTAATAAAAAGACTTAATATTAATTAAATAATGAATAAACCTAATCCTATCTAAATCAGTTAACAGCTATTTAGTTATATATAATCGAGTTAAAAACATAATTTTAAGTTTTCTTGTCCAGACCTAAATGGGACAGTTAAATTGTTTTGTTTTGATCATAAGTAAAAATAAAATAGCTTTCTGTATCCATCATGTCAAACTTGTCTTAATCATTTACGTAATTATAAGATTTATCTGCTTATTAATAGAATATATATGTATGTGAGAAAAACATTTGATTTGATTTTCTGCCAATTCTCGAGTCACGGCCATGATCTTGGTTAAGAACAATCAGATTGTCTAAAGTGACATTTTCACGATAAATGTTACTTATACATTCACGTCTTTTATACCTGCAATGGGCGTGGACAGAACTTTGGACACTATATAATGCATTGCATTTGCGGTTGCATTAATATGGAACATTGGTGAAATAAAGAAAGAAACACTTCTTCCAAAAGCACCTCATCGCATTGTCTCCTTGTCCCTTATTACCACCCTACGACTTGCCAACTTGATGGCCCCACAACATATTTTTTACGTTTCAATATAGCAGGGGCCTTAGTCCACTAATGCTTTTTGCAAAATAACATTTCAACATCAGATCAGTCATAGTGTGAAGTTGTTAGTGGATTAGCTAAAGTGACAAATTTCACCATTGTATAAGCGAAAATTGACACAAGCCGATTTCAATGGTAAAATTTGAGACTTCTGGTCATCAACTACCAATTTCACACTATTACTGATCTGATATTGAACTGCGTTTGTGCTAAAACGCATTAGTAGAATAAGGCCCCAGGTGTCTAAACTTTGAATAGATACATACCTCTATTCAGATACAGAGATAGGTTTTTACAGCTGCACAGATGGATAAGAGATTTTAGGTCAGCCTAGATAACTGGACATAAAATGAAAATCCATCTTGCAATTTGATATTCCATTTCATATTTCTATGACCTATTTTGAGAGTTTGACTGATTGAATCAGAATATAACCTTATTCTTTTTCCGGTTTTAGTGATTTATATTCGTTTCAACTATTCCGTGAACTATTAAATGTGTTTAATAGACTTCAAACTTTGACTCAAATTATGCCAAAGATAAGCTATAAACAAGTTCAATTTCATATAACGCGGAGACATATAATATCTCAAGATTCTCTTCTTTTCCTTAAATATTATAGTCATAGTTCCAAAAGATTATGGATGCAGTTGCAATTTGGTAGTCGATCGTTCAATTAATTCATTTTACCCTGAGGCCTCATGAAGTATCTTGGAACCATAGTTTGTTCGCCACACTTTTTATTTATTAACAAATCGATAGTCTAAAATGCAGCAGAGTTTCCATTAAGAGAAGCCACTAGATCGATATATGTACGAGTATATATCGATAATATATGGATATCTGTAATATAATTATGAGGACCTAACGGGTCGTTCTAATACGAAATATATAATTCAGTAAGGATAAGGCTATATCCTAATTAAAATAAAAACTGTAAGGATAAGGCTATATCCTAATTAAAATAAAAAGGAAGTTAGATCCTAAGAGAAGTATACTTCAGAAGTTACGAAGAAGTAAAAAGACAACTGGGTTCATTAAGCAAGTATTTAAAGTAAGTCTTAGTTGTTACATGAATGAGATGTCAAGTAATAGGACAAAACAACTGTGTCCTGAACCGTGACGTTATTGCCTCGCTCTCCGCTCCATTACTTGTGCTAAAATAGCTTCGACTTGTTAGTTACTTAGGCAGAGACTTGGTTGAACTTCCTTTATTAACTACTTCAAGTTGAGAATTTTACTTGAATGTACTATTGGTAGATAGTTGTAGAAAAGTATGATATAAATTTAAGATAACTAGGTAATATATGTTGTATTGTAAGTATTTTTTCTTATTTTATCACCATATTGGCGCTCACTTTCCTTTCTTAAGAAGTAAGAAGGTGTTATGCATAGCTAGTGGTGTAGCCTGTAATTTACATATACATAAAACCTTTTTTATGTATATGTAATTTCATTTTATTCTATTGATTGGCCATTGAGCTGCCCTTTTACCATTTCTTGAACTATATTGTCAACCAAACTGAAGTCAATCAGAAGAATTTGACTCCATAACATTGGTTGGGTACAGCTCGAAAATTTTGAGTATGTATATAAGATGATATGAAGTTCGGTTAAAGTCTAACTCAAGAATCAATTTCAACTACGTTCTGTGCATACTAAGAGCTTCGGAAACTGTTCGAGATGTACTTTTGGGACCACACAAGATGATAATGACGTCACCACTGTGTCGTCACTACAAACGTATTAAAAATATAGTCACCAAAAAGGGGGCACCGGGAAACATTAATATAATTAGTTATTAAACATTAAATTATATAAGTAGGTGACAGTATCACTGGAAGGAAAACTATTTGGGAAAGGTAGTCTTCATTTTCACTGACAACGATTAGTTCAATGCGTTGGAAGTGAACTAACTGGTGTAAAGTGGAATTCGCGTGACCAATTTCACTATATTTGAAATGGATTTATGGCAAATGCATTTCAAATTAAATATTTAAGTAAAATATTTACTTGATTTTAGCAGTTCATAATATATTTTTGCTGTCACGTTTATGTCATAGAAATATCAGGTAAAGAGTTATAGTCAATTTCCTAAATCAAATTACAGAGGAAGTGTACATAAAATAAATCTATTGAATTTTTGTCTGCCTTAACGAGCAACTCTAAACCGGAAGATTCCAGAAAAGTCCGTACCTCCATACAGCAGAAACATACGTCTACGTGATATAGTTAGTATGTGGTGCGCAATCAATGTCATGGTGCGTCCAGACATGCCCCCGTTCCGAGCACAGGCCATTCACACGGTGATCTCATCAGCCCAGAATAAATTCACTTGTTTAGACACCAATTGATTTTGTATATGGAACGAATTGGGCGGTTTGTAGGGTAAAAGTCGGGGTCGCCATTTTCAGTCTATTTTGGGTTTAAGGAAGGTATGGACAGGTTAATGTGTGTACGTGACAGGTTGTAGATTTAATGTTGGTTAGAGTTACTGTTTAACTTTAGTCAGTTGGTAAACTGCAAGGTTAAGAACATCTTAGTAAGTATTTTGAAGTATTTATTATCTTTACCGCATGTTTAGATGTAAATCGGAGAAAAATATAAATATTTAAAAGTAGACAATATTGCAGCAGTCTCAAAAAAATCTAATTACTCTTACTATGTGTGCAATTATTATACACTTTGGCGCCCCTACCAAAGCAAACTACCGAATTTGTCGTTTTAAGCTAAAAAAATTGCCACTTAGAATATCCCTATGTGACACTCACAATATTAATGTGCGGTTATTCACTTTTGGCTAATTAACAGGTCCGTTGTTATGGTTTATTTGTCTTAAAAGAGTTTAAATATGTCTAACACACATGGAGACAGTCTGTGTTTACTCGACATTTATTTATTGTTTGAACAATCAATGAAATGGTAGCCAGCATTTGTTTAATTAATGTCTTTTCTGTTCAAATACATTTGGTTTGTCTTGCACACAATTCGATCTGTACCTACGGAACAGAAGGGCGTATCTGAGTGTTAGTAAAATGTTAAAAGTTAGGTTAGAATTCCAGATTCAAAGTTACCTGGTTTGAAATAAACCTATTGAAAAATAAAACCTGCTTTTCCATCGGGGTAGGTATAGTCGGTGCCTATATACGACGGTACGGACGAACCTATCTAGTTGGGCGCGGTCTATCTAGTGAAGCGCGGGCTTCGAGTGACCCATACATAACAAGCCTTCGAAACTTCGGAGGTGGGCACTCAAGCCTCTGACTACCCCGCCACAATAAAAAAGGGAGTGTGTATACACAAGTCGTGAAGCGTATGTATGTTATTGATAAATATCAAGCAAATATAGTGCAAAATTGACATAATAAATGGAAAATTGCCCTACATATTATTCATAATAATCATTATAATTTACACTATGATTCTTTTGAGGAAAATCTACAATCCACAACACTTAATGTGGGTGGAAAATTACCGTTGTATGTAAAGACTTGATCACACTTGAATCATATAACGCAATATGTAAAGGAAATATCAATTCTACATACTTTTACGAACTCAACATAATTGTATTTATTCCTTATGTCTAAAAAAATCCCTTTTCATTATTTCGTTACATATTTATGCCTTGCATAGTCGAAGAAACGATGCGCTATATTTTAGAGATTTTAAGCTCTTGAGTCTCTAACATTGTAAGTAAACAATATAATACCTCTATGTTCAAATCTTTATCAATTCCAGTAATACAATAAATTCTTTACATATTTAATTTATTAAAATCAGATTTTTGACATGTAAGAATCAATAATCATAAGATTGGATTTTTTCCCACTTTTCTTGAAGCCAATAACTCGTAAGTTTATATACCGCATCAGATAAAGTTAATACAAGATATGTAGGATTATATCAGTGTGTCTAAAGGATGACTCCACCTTTACCTAGAGCGAGCGCCTTGCAGTCTGCTGTGCTGATTTGTTAATCAAATAACTACCTACAGATGAGAAATACCTCGGCTACTACTTAAGGAATACTCGTTCATAACTACTCTTTGATGTAGGTGAGTTTTGTACATAAAACAGTATCAGTATCAAGTGCAATAAGATATATTTACAATTTTATCAATCTTGCTGATATATGTAGTCAGAGTTCGGTTGTCCATCTTCGTGATTGCGGAGGTAGTAATTGTATAGCTACCTTGAATCTATGTGTGATCCAATAGTCAGTACTCAATGTGTCCTGTTGTAAGTTGTGTCGCCATTTACAAGTACTGACCATTACCTGTTCGGGGATCGAACAGGTTTGATTTTTCCTCACCGTAGTGTTCACTGTATATAATAAATGTTTGTTATGTTAAACATTTATTTAGCCGGTAGCATAGATGCTATAAGTTGAACGAGAAATAAAAACCATCAAGGCATTGAAATCACATGTTTTTAAAACAAGTCGTTGTTACTGTCAGGTAACTAAGCATCGAGAAAAGTGTGTATATACTTTTCTTAGGACAAATTTTCAATGCAATTTCCCATTACTACTGAATACAAGACAAGTATCCAACTATAATTGTCATAGGCTAAAATATTATATTCACAAACAAGTAATTAGGCTCTAAAATAAATTTGTTAACTATACGGTTTGAAAATCGAATGTAGGTCTATAGATCGATTCCACGTTATAGAGTCAAACCTTTCATTAGCAATGCTCCTTTGCGAATTTAATTAGATCAATGATAATTATCTTAATGGACTTCGTTCATCTGTGTTGAACTTTCGCATTAGGCTCTTTTTGAATACTTTTTTGGCTTCCCGTCTTAGTGTGAAAAAAGCTCTAGGTTTTGGTGTTATTTGTTAAAAAGTAGCATTTGTTTCATAGAACTACAACCTTTAAAATAGAAGTACATATTTATTAAATTAATTCTAAACTACTATTCTTAGCATTATAAGAATAATATAAATTATGAATTGAATTATACGAGAAATAATTCAGTAACGTCCTGCATTTAATAACAAAATAATAAGTTGAAACACGTGTTCTGAGATACTTCTACAAAACCTTCGTGACTGTAGGTTCTTTTTAATAGTCCTAATTAGTTAATAACCTACATCTGTACAGCATTTGGCTCAATAAACTGAAATAAACTTTTCATGAAACTCATCTCTCATTATTCATAAGACGTAAATGATCGATCTAGTTAGTATGTGTATGGCAATTGAGAAGGACTTCAATGATTCTTATACATACATATAAAATCACGTTCGTTAATCACTTACGAGTAGGATAAAGCCTCAGAGACATAATACTTCTTAGTCACCTTCAATATAGGGATCATAATAGGGTTCATTTTAAAAAGACTAAAATATTTTTTATTAATAGGAATTATAACTTACTTACATAGTAGATCTGCCTGTATCTGATAGTAAAACATGTTTCAAAGTAAAACTTCGAGCAATGCTATAGTTTAAATTGAGACACTGATTGGAGACATTCTTTATATATTATGACGTTGCATGCAGTACAGAGTGTGTAGGATAAAATATATTTGTCAGGATCGTTTAAGGTGAAGATCGATAAACCTTGTCTATCCCCTTAGGGACGAAGAAGAGTGAAAATATGCATGTATGTAATGTATGTATATAAAATTCTAGTAAAATAAATCTTTATGAACCTGTGAAACAAATGTGTTTTCTTCATCCAGATATAAATACTAACTAACGTAACATACACACAAGAACTACCTTTCATACGAACTGTGTTACCAAGTGCGTGAATGTGGCATGTTTAGTTGCGTTCCCTCTTTGTATATTTTATTGCAACTTGTACTGGACGAGAGGCCAATTTGTTTCCACGAATGTTTACATAGAAAACACGCAGTGCTCAAGGGTTCTAAATCAACTGTACGTACTAATGAGGTGTTATTCTGTTAAAAGAAACATACGCTACACAACTTGTGTATAAACACTCCCTTTTTTATTAGAGCGGGCTCAGGCTTAAATACCTATATCCGGCAATATAAGTTTAAAGTCAATAAATAGGAAAATGTAGTTTATGACACACTTATTCATTTATTATTGTGCGTTGTTGTCAGGATTATTCACTTATTTTTGGTTGCAAGAATTCATTATATAAAACAAGTAATTACATACATTTATATTCTTTACTGCCCTTCGGGTTAACAGAAGCTTGGATCAATAGATTGATATCTAGTCCTTTAATAGTCTCCTACGACACAAGTCCGGAAAAGCATAATTAATACGTTGAATTTACTGCCTAACACGTTTTATAATGAATAAGTTTACTTGAACAAAATAATTCAAAAAAATCCTTGTAAATAAATCAACCTAGTAAATATTATCTTACGTTTTTATTTAATTAAAGTTTGCTTCAACAGAATAGCCCTTACACAGTTTGTTTGAATGGGCTGTCCTTGTGTAAAATGCTTTGTAGATAAACTGCGTAGCAATTACACGTTGGTACCGTTTGTACAATGTTTGTACGAGTGCCATTGAAAATCAATATTAATGGTTAATAAATATTTTGAGGAATTCTAATGCATAGTCTAATATAAAGTAATGGACAAATAGCACACTTATTAAAACCTATTACGATATAACTAAGGAATTTTAGGTTTATTATTTAGTAAACTAAAATAATATTTTAATAAATATAAATTAATCTATATTATTAATGAAAAATCAGTGGTAGATGTGCATGCAATAAACCGAAAATGAACAAATAAAGTAATATAGATTGCTCAAGGAAAGATTATTATATCACAAACGAATACCTGCTCGTACTTTAATTGTACAAATGTTTTTGCAGTGAAGACCTAAGCATTTTTCTTAAAAAAAAAAGACGAAGAAAGATTCATTCTATGGCCACCTCGAACCCACCTGTTGACCGGATAATCAGTGCTCAATGTGACAGGTGATAAGCTATGTCGCCATTTACAAGCACTAACTATTTTTTCTTAATTTTAAAATGTATCGATTTGTGTCTAAATAAATTGAAACCAAGCAACCAAAGGTCAAGTTCGCAGAACAGCTCGGAAAATGTGTCGGCACGCACCACTTGTATATTAAAACACAAAGACCACCTTATATTGGTGTTCCGAGAAAGACCGAGTACTTACGCAACTCTACTCTGATCCTATCGACTCGCTAATTGATTGATGCATATTTTACTTTAAAGAAACATGCTTATGGGCGTGTTGAAGATATGCTTTTCTAAACATTGTATCTTTTTGAAGTGATGTCGTGTGTACTACGAATTGGACGGGCGCTACGAAATTGATGTATTCTGAAATGAGATAAGTGATTATAATAAAGGTTTGCATTTCAGTGTTTGGTAACTTTTTTATTATTGAAGTGTTGACCTATAGTACAGTTTGTTGGGGTTTGGCGGAATAACAGCGCTAGAAGTTTTATGCTATGACACTGGTTCTACCAGTTAATTACCAGGGTAATAGGCAATTGATTGGATATTTTACTGATTAAAATTTTATTATGTAATTCCTATTTATGTAAGTGAGATTGTGCAGGGTAGGGACAAAGTTTTTGATAGTTCAGTTTTATGAGGGTAAACAAGATTACGTTGCTAGGCAACCATGTTTTATTTGTCTGATTAGAGTACCCGCCTTATAAGGTGGCAGTTGGAGGCGTCGCCACAGTCGCGTAATCCAGTGTTGCCAGTAAACACGCCAAAACTAGCACTCACTGTGCCATACGGCTCGATACATTATATTGAGGTTTCATTTGTAACGATCTTTGGTTGCAGAGCTATAAACTCAAATAAAACAAATTAATATACCAAAGTCAAAAGTCAAAATATTTTTATTCAAAATAGGCCCTATCATAAGCTCTCTTTGAAAGTTATTTTATGATCTAAGTACAAATTAAAAAAACTATATATTGACAAAAGGAATATATATGAGTGAAGTGGAAGGGCGGTTACGTAGGGGCCGGCCTAATAAGACATATATGTAACAGTCAGATAGACGCTATATTGAAAAAAGGTGACGTTAGGAGTACCTATAACCGCCGAGAGTGTATTAGAGAATGTATGAATGTCAATGAAGCGAAAGTGGTCTGTCAGGATCGGGACAAATGGGGATCCGTGATCTCTGCCTACCCCTCTACAGGGAATCAGGCGTGATGTGTATGTATGTATGTAAAAAAACTATTTCAAACATGGCACTGAGCATTGTCTTTACATATTTTTACCGAGGTTAGTTCACCAACCATTTCGGCTGCTCAAGATGCCACGTCATGAAGACCACGACCGCTCTGATAAGAGCGTAACGATTGAGAAGAAGAAGTTCAGCGGAGACCCTTGGAGAAGAACTAACAAGAAACTCCAGAAATCAATTTATTATAATCACCCTTAACAAACATAAAAATTACAAAGAGTGGGCAAAAAACACAACGCTGGTAATACTAAATTTGGCGGAAACGTCAAATTTAGTTCCAAGTTTGGCTACTGCCACCTTATGTGGCGGGTACTCTAGTACTCGCAACCTTTGGGATGATAAGAATGTTCTGACGGTTTCCATCTTTTCTTTCCGATGTAAACTTAACATGTATCTCAAGTCAATCGTATAATGGCCGGCGTTGACTCTTAGTGAGGTTTACTATGCTAATTTGCCTTGTTTGTTAGTTAAATGGCGGTGTAACAATTTGTATGTTGTGTCGCAAATAGGCGGCATTCAGTGTCATTAGTTGCATGCATACACCTTCTACGCATAGTCAATTACCTAGAATTTCTAAGATAATTATCTTCATAGTTGACAATCATGATTCTTTGAATAAATATAGGTACGCAGAAAATATACAACACATTTAGTATCCGTGTGTAATTAATGTAAAGTTCATTAAAAATGTTTCGTACATAAATGAGAGTATAATTTTCAAACAATACATTAATACAAAATACAAAAATAATATAAACAGAAAATGTATTCCATACATATTCATTTTATTTATTATTTTGTTAGTTAAATAAACTTTACAGCAGATAATACAATACAATCACGTAAAATTGTGTTTTCTCAAGTTATTTCTACGAATAGAGATATGAAAATATCACTGGCAAAGCTGATTCACAGTTTAATCACTGCTACCAAATATAACAATGATTGCATTTCTATTAAAATGAAATCACCTGTCATACGATATTGGATATTGATCGACCTTTGACTTTGATTCAATTAAAAGCACGATTAAAAGGCCTTTGTGTAAACAAATCACTGTTTAAAGATAAATTAGAGTTATAACAACTCTTTTATTCCGTAAATGTGGATAATTAGTATTGTTATATTTATAATAAATGTATCTGTATTATTATTTGTTATGTAGAGACAATTATTAATAATATTTTTTTAGTTTTAACTTCATTTAATTTAAACCACGTAAAGCATATAAAACTATTGCAGATGTTCTTATTGTGAATATGAAATATTACTATTCCTACATGCTTAAATTTCCATCCATTATTCCCTTTCGTTCGTGAATTATGGCTACAAAAACGTAAAACCTTTATTTTGTTAAGTCTTTGACAGCACGGGCTCTAAAACACAAGAATGTTACATCTTGTATTGTTTCACAAACAGTTAACAAAACACGCGTTCTCACTAATTGCATTTGTCATACACCTGCTACATTTATTTAAGCTGGTATAATTGTACAGTACAGCACACGCAACAATAAATAAATACATCTGACCATTCTGTAATAAGCAGACATGTTACGAAGAACGTCGCCTAGTCTTAAGACGTGTTGGCAGATGAGAGTGACAAAACTTGTAATGTGATGATGTGTTGTGTACACAATAACACGTGTGACAGTTTTTTGGGTAGCGAAATAAAAAGTGTAGAATGATATTTGCGATTTCTGTGCAGCATAATGCATGAAATTCATTTATTTGCTCTTTGAGGTTTAATAATCATCTTTAAATTTTGCTAAAAGTCGTGGTTAAAATGTTTCTCGAGTCTTCGAATAATTTTGTCATTCGATAAAGTTACTTACCTACTAACTACTACAATTATAATATTTCTTTTTTATGACTCACCAAAACAACTGGATACTTTATATCATGATCTCTCATCTTAAATACTATTATTGTCATAAGCGGTATTTCAGCAGAGTATATTTTACAATTGTGTTTAGCAATAATTAATTAGTTTATACTCTGAACTATGCGTAAGATTTGCTGTTCAATGACATTGTTAGTAAACTATACTACACAGAAACACTTTTCTGTGTCAACATATTAATCTTGCTATTTCTAAATACTTTTTGAAGCTAAAGCGGAGCGGCTAATCTCTTGTACACAAACATTAGTACACATTGGCGGTTTATTTTTGAATAACAATATTTCTGGAACGGAAGGTTACCACTGGAGAACACCTATTAAAATGAAATTTGATATGTATATCCGTAAAAACATACATATACAATCACGTCCTTTAATCTTTTTCGGTGTGAACAGAACCTCGGAGATATAATCTCCTAGATGACCTAGGAGATTATATCTCCGATTATTTATCCTATTTAGCATGAATATTGGGGTTGCGATGTCATATTGGAAAATTGCTAACATGTTGGTAGCCCATGTAGAAGAACAGTAGTTAGCATTCTTTTTACGACCCAGACTAACACAGGACTAACGTAAAAACAATATTAAGTGATATTTGCACAACTTTTGTGCTTACGAGCAAAAGCTAACTTTTCAGCTACCAGTTTCAGAAAGGCTTTCATTCTTGTGCACTTGAAGCCGACTTTAATTTATTATTCCATCATCCAGTTCATTTCAAAAAAATTGTTTTAATACATAACTTTCCTTATCCTTCTTTTACAACTGGGTGGTACAGGATAAGATCCAAAAGGTAAAGAACTAAAAAACAATGGACAACACAACAATATTCCAAATTATAACCTCGTTTACGCATACACCAAAACGTAACTCGTAAAAAGTAGTAGACTAGTTCTATTTCGGAGTTGGTCAACTACTTTTCGTACTTTGGAAGTGGCGCCTGTTCTCAGCCTCGGCTCGCTAAATCATATTGTTTGGCACGGCCGCTGCCAAAGAATATTTGCGAGACAGAAATGTGCTCGATAGTACAAGTAATTATTTATTTTTTTACTCTAGCGGTTTGGGGTGGTTGACATAGAGGTACGGAGAAAAAAATGTGATGTGTTTGGTTTGGTGTATTGTTTTCTTTTTCTCTGAGTTTAAGTTTGTTACCGCGATATACTGTGAATATGAATATTTCCAAGTCTTGTGGAAAGTACACCTAATTATAAGACAATCACATATTCTAGCTGCCTAGATCCATATTTGCGTTGTCGTGTTGTATATGTATCGTATGACCACACGTTGACCGTATGGCCACACAATTACTTTCATTCAAAATGTTAATAGTTTAGTAATAAAAATACAATTAAGTTTGTTTAGCTTGAACCGGGTATAATGGTAAGCTTCTACCTTCGCCTACTAATCTTCAAGGAAACAGCCGTGTACTCAGGTATTTGTTCCTTAGTGTAAGAAAACACTTCAAAATCACGTCAATTTTTTTTTTAATAATGTACTCGGATTAGTCTTTGCCAAACCACTTTTCCGATACAACTGTTGCGTTTAAACGCAAACTGTAAGATTAGAATTAGGCCGCAACGCCACGCTTTCAGAATGTTCTAACTCCGCTCAACTACTAAGAACTTGCGACAATTTGTTATTAATTTATTGAGTTTTCAACACAATGCCAATGACGCTCTGTATAAGGCTAATTCAATTGAAAACTGCCGACTTTCAATTGGATGAGTTAATATCCTAGTTCCAACTACTCGTACATAGTTTAGTAACGTGTGATAATAAAATGCGTGTTAATTTAAAGGACTAATGTTTCCTTGATGAGTAATAGTTACCAGTTATTTTCGAAATATCTTTCTTAGAATAAAAAGTGCTTAACTGAATAGTTCCTTTCAGGAATTAGTCATGGCGAAGTGAACTCAGTGAGTTGGTTTATCTATAGCCAAACCATTGCTTAACCCAAATGTAAAGGATACATATGTGACTTTTATAAGAGAAGAATGTTTTAAATAAGTAAATATAATTAAAAATGAAAATGCCTATTTTAGCAAAAAGGAGAGTGAAAATAAATGTAACATGATTTATCAAAAACATAAGGTTACTATTAGATATTAAATAAAATTTATAATATTACAACGTAGTACATACCTATATCACAGCTACATGAAATAAAACCTTACATCATAACAGCCAGTAACTCAATGCTTTGTAGGTCTTTCAATTAGTTAATAAATGACAAGACACAAGAGTTAACGCCGAAAAGGTTTCTAAAAAGGAACTATATTTCACGATGTTGAAAACCTCTTTACCAAATTGTATCATAGACTAGACGAATCTTATACGTATATAGAAATCGAAGCAGTTGTACATAAATTATATGTTCCCACTCCACAGCGCTTATTCTCACAATCCTTCAAAATTTGTTTAAAGCCTCGCATAAATCAAGATTAGTATCCAAGCGTACACATGGCATCAATTAAAACGCACGACATAAATATTAATATAGTGAGCTAAAATAAACAAAGGAACAGACGTCTGTCTGAGAAACGTCTAGGGGTATTCACTTGACGAAAGCTATTCTCAGACGTTTTATTGGCTTCGCAGAAACTCTTGAGTATTGCGGTGGCTTCGTCTTAGACCTGGGTCCCAAGTCCACTAATACCTTTTACAAATATCAGTTCAATATCAGATCAGTAATAATGTGAAGTTGGTAGTGGATTACTAAAAGTGACAAATTTCGCTACTTTTAAACGTGAAATTAAACACTTTTGCTAATCCACTACCAACAACACACTATTAATGATCACATTATTAATGATCTGATATTGAACTGCGTTTATGCTAAAACGCATTAGTAGGCTTGAGTCCACGTAACGAGAGTCAAAACATGACTAGAAATGCACCTTGTAGACTCTCGTGTATGAAAACGGTATTCATTATAAAGTTCAAGATTCTCGCATATTAAAGGTACTCATACTATTTCATAAAGTACATAATTACACATGTATCCAAATCCAACCTCTATAAGAATTAACAGTCTTAGATGTACGAGTATTGGTATAAAAAAATAAAGATATATTTTTAATTTCACACTTAATATTCTTTGCTTAGTCTGGATGGATTAAAAATATGGTATTTTTAAAACATAATATGATAATATTGGTTTATGGCAGCGATTAAGAACTCTTAATCTCCAAAAACTATATTTGTACATCTTTTTGCATAAAACTATTCCAAATCGAAAAAAAATTTGCCTTTGATCTATTTTGTAGTGAACCGATTTGAAACATGTTTATAGATTTACAACATTAATCCGGTATTATAGCTAGCTTAACAAACTTTTAACTGACATAACGTCATTCTTAAATCATTATAAATTATAGATTAATTATGACGAATCAGGTTTTTTAGTTGCAAATATTGGTTTTGAATCAATTAATTTTAATGAAGTCAGCAAGACTAAAAACTTCTCACAGTGGAACTAAATTAATATTCATATATGTTTATAGTTCTATATAGCATCTATTCACTGAAATTATCTCTTTGAATTTAATGTTTAAATGTTCAATACATCTCACATTATCATAACTTAGTAAGCTATTGATTAAGTGATAATCGTATGATGAGCTTGATTCTTACGAACTGTGTAGATTTTTATCTTCTAAAACTTTGCTAAGATACATAATTAGTGTAAAATATATCTTAAATTAAACTTCATGTTGATACTACTTTAAGAGCTCATTAATATCTAAATCTCATTAACGTAAATTAGTTACTTATAAAGTAAAAAAATAGTTGTATAAGAATTTTTCAAGTGTTAAAAGTATAAGAATTTTTCACAATGTTCTTGGTAACCTTTATCATTATTATTGCAGTTACCCGTGGCATTGGTATAAAATATTAAAATAATAAACAAAAGTTTATAAACAGTAAGTGACATGATTTCATAGAACTGTAATTATTATTAATAGTGCTACTTAATCAAAAGTCGCCACCTGTAAGCGTGGTATGATCTATTTGCAATGCCGCTGAACTGTCACATTTTTTTTAGCACTACAGTTAATTAGTGTCAGACCTCCGACCTTGATATTAAATACACAGTGACTTTTATTGGCTTTAAATCTGTGCCTTATTGGTTTTCGGTTTCTGATTTAGACGAGAGTTGTGTCAATAAATCAATGGGTAGACGTTTGGTGACCTCACTGTCTGACTGATTCCATTGCTTCCTACAAGCTATCCTATACAGAATGGTATAGTTGTCCCGATATATACTTCTGAATCCCATATTCATTAATCAATTTGGATAATGGAATGAATGCCCCATAAATAAACGAAGTAACTAAGTTTAAAGTATTTTGTTGAACACTATCCTTTGTGAATATGAAAGATTTATTGATTACTTATCGCCTGATATAAGTGTTTCGCTTTAGTTACTCTAATTTAAAGTATACTCGTATTTTTGATGGTTACCTACTACAATTTTCCATTCAAAATCCTGTCCTCAATATTAATTGTTTCACAATATTTCCAGAATTCTACGCCTATACGGCTGTTAATTTTACATTCTATACTAAAGTCCTAATTAAATCTATTAGTACTTCTTTAATTTTCACTCAGACCTATTATATCACGTCCGTGTAAACCAGACTTCACCGTCTGCTGCAAGCGAAGTGTGTAGCCATGTAGCCGGAGTAGTTTTAAAATTGGAAGGAAGTGTGTTGTGCTGGCGTCGCAGGCGCACGCACATATCGGCGGCGCTCCTCTCAGTGGCCCGTGGGTCGCCGCATCGAGCGCTCCGCACCACATCGCCTCCGTGAACCGCCAGTCTCGTACAACCACGTGCTTCGATAAGTTCGCGCGAAATAATGCCGGCCGGCTCCGCATAGTGTTTCCGAATTTCACAGAAAACCGCTATTCTCACACGTTCGCCGCTGAAAAGTTGCACCGACTTTTTGTGGACACGGGAAAATGGACTAGTGACACACGTGAGTATTTTAGTTATTTATAAAAATGTAAAGCTATTAATATTTTGCTTTCTGGAATAATTAGTAACAGACTATTTTTAATGTGTTGTTTTTATGGCTGTACGTACAGTCGCGCGATAGTTCCAAAGTCAAAGTCAATTGCTAATTTGTATGATAGTAGGCATACAATGAAATCGAGTTGAGTCGGCGTAAACGTTCGTAATTCAACTTCACTTGAATAAACAGCGTTGTGGATTCCGTATCACGTTACCGTCTCACTAAACGTAAAAAAGGAGAAATTATACTCACAATGCATCACAATTTATGTGTTAAGAATAACAGTGTTATTGGTCGGAAATATCTTTTAATGCAATATAGAAATAATATATTATCTATAAATAAAAATAATATATTTTTAGATTTAAAGAATTATGCAGTAGTAAAAAAATCTGGGAAACAATTTTTAAACTTAAATACTTGTTGTTATGTACTTAAGAGGATTAATGAAAGGTAAAATTCAATTTATAATTCCCCATCGTCATTTAAATCTCTTATCATTTTATTTTGAAATTTACACACTTTGACATAAAAACTATAATTCATAGTTTTTATATAATTAAAAAATAGTGTTCTCCAACAATTTCTTTATTAGTTTTATCGTTATTCTGATCAAACGATCTGACCAAATATGGAACCAATATAAACAAATGGTTATCGAAGAAAAACATAATTGTAAAGTTAATTATTCTTGTTGTTGTTTATTGAATTAATATGTAATGAACGAGTATTGATGACTGCAATTAGGATTATGGATGTATCTTAGAATTTAATCAGAGGAACGGTAATTGGCCATTAATAATACAACATAACAATTATAGAAAAATAGGAAAACACCTATCTTTTACTTGTTAAAGTTGAGAGGACAACAATTTCTCTACAAACAATTAATCTAAAGGTACGAGGAATAAATAATACTTAATTTTAAATGTAAGCATTATGTGATCTTTTGACATTTGATATTATAATCGTCGAACGAAATGAGTGAGTATTTATAAACTGGTTTGATATAAACATCGCTATGCCGATAACAACGAAATTGTCATAACAGGTTGACCGACTAACGTGAATATGGCAAAATGTTCCCCAAATTATTTGAATTGAGAGAAATTCGCGTATGGAGCGTAAATTGATTTTTTCCCATTTTGGAATACCGCGAAGATGATGGTAATGATTGTTGGGGTTATCGACCTATGCTCACCTAGATGTGCTAATTTACTTCTTTAGCGTTTTCATAGTATGAACTTTGCGAAGTGAAAACTATTGGCGAGAGTTTCCGAACCCACTTTTTAAGCGCAGTTGTAATAAAACAATTAGCATCTCTGAAGGACAATGGTCGACAAAGTATGTACATTAAGACAAACAGACATGACGTCTTCTACCGCGAAATATATGACCTGTATTTCATAACGGTTTCGTTGAAAATAAAAGTAATATTTACTTCGTTATTTTAATATTGGACAGCTATTTTTAACGTGGTATTATTTTAAAATTATTATGTTATAATAAAAGTAATACGCGAATAATATATTTTACATTACCTATCTATTAATTTCATCTAAGCGGACATACATATAAATCTGTAAGTAAACGGTCCCAGCTCCTTTAAGACCGTTGATACACTTGGACCATACAATTAAAAAGTATAAGTTTATAAATATATAGTTTTTAGAACTGTCATATTAACTGATAGACCTCAACACAAGTCTACATTCAAATTAAATTGAAACTTGTTACTTTTCTAAGAGTAAATACGGAAGTGTTCTGCTTGATGTATGTTAGCGCCTTAATTAAATTCGAGGTTCAGGCCAAACGTATAAATTCGTTCTCGTAGTTTGTATCTATTAAATAGACATATTTTCGCCGTCAATTCAGCCTATTTTGCAAGTGTAAGACATATGAATTCAAGGCATGACTCATATACAATTTAAGTAATAAGAAACATAGTAAACTTGTAATATGATTTTCGATTTAAAAGCCAATATCTTAGTTGAAGATTTTGGCTAATGTACATAATCGTAGAAATTTAAATATCTATAATATATTTATCTTCCGGGTAGATGGGATTAGAATAAGGAAGTATATTTCTATATAAATAAGCAAGTTCAAAATGTTCGGTGAGGGAAAACATCGTGAGGAAACCTGCCTATCCCTTAGGATAGGTAATAGTCAGTGCCTATTGCGGCGATACGGTTCACTACCTATCACGTTGGGTGCTGTCTATCTAGTGATACGCGGGCTTCGAATGACCCATACCTAAGATGCCTTCGAAATTTCGGAGATGGGCATTCAATCCTCTGACTACCCCGCCATAATAAAAAAGGGAATGTGTATACACAAGTCGTGAAGCGTATGTATGTTTATGTTGTTTCAAAATGTCTAAGCTGTTACATTGTTATTCCTAAACTTTGTAAAATTAGATAATTATACTGTATTATAGTCTAGTAGACCCAAAAAAATAGTAAAGGATGCAAATTGTTATATATTTTTATTTTATTTTTATTTACATATATTTTTCACATATTGATAAATAAGCACATATGTATAGTTTAATGTAACAAAATTTAAGTAGAGATGGCGTTAATAGTAATAAATAAATATGTTGACCTTGTCGAAATCGATTGATTCGCTAGTAATAGTTGTATTGAAAATGCATTATTCAAAAGAGCTGTTTTATGCCGGCAGACACATTAAGATTTATGGCCCAACAGTGCAGAAGAACGTGAACTACTATAGATCGAGTCCAATTTTATATCGAAAGATTTTATTAAGGTTACATCCGATCCATAGGCCAGATGTTATTGAAAGATGATTCGGTTATTACACAATATCAATCCAATTATTATTCACTAGTTTTCTGTACAGGGTTTGTTTCATCACGGTTTAATTAATGTTGAATATGTAATGTTCAATGAATCTCTTATATTGTTTGTTGTGTGCTATTTAAGACTGTTCATTATAACTTTGTTCGAGACAAAATGAGGAAAAAGTATGCTTATAACACCATAGTAATATTCCACAATTTTAGCACCGCCTCTCCATAAATTGAATACCTAAAAATCTGCGGCATGGATATAAACAAAGAAAATTATAAAAATAGACGTGGCAAAGACAGACGTACGTACTCTAGTACCGTTTTATTACACGGAGGTGTATGTAACGCCGCGAGCGATAAAACACGTTACGTCAATGAATCGGGTTGAATTTGTACCATCCGATCGACCATCGCCGTGAACTCGAAATGTCTCTATCCGAGCTTGATCTTGACCAAGGTTAAAACAAAAGATAAATGTGACTGCCACAACTCCAAATGGGCATGAGTAATCTGAAGGCGAAAGTCTGTATGTTGGAGATAAAACGTTCATTAAAAGGTACGCTTATCAATTGTTATTCATGAACGCGCAGGAAAAGTCATGAAGTCAAACACCTATGTTTTATGCGGGAGGAAGTTGTTTTTTTAAGTCTAGTTATTAACATATTTTTGAAAAAGTATGATGTATTATCATTATCATAATAATAATTTAAATCTTGGAAGCCCAACCATAGACATTATGCTTGAAAATTATTCGTTAAAGTTCTATAATTGAACAAGCAGGCTATCAGAGTTGAATAAAAAAAGACTATCGCATGACGTACATATCTGCATAATAATACCATCAGATTCATTTGTTTCTTTTCTGTATTAATTATCTTCTTTCATGTTGTGATGTTGATGGTTTGTGGGCGTAAAGGTTAAATGCATCGAAAAATTGTGATATAAATAAATCGAACTATAGTTCTTAGCAACAGTAGAGATAAACTCGGTGATTATTTATCGTTACGCAATGCAATTCTCTAGTTTTTTTCGTGACTTATATAATATTGTTATTACTGAGACTTTATTCAGTAGCTATATTAACAGTAACACAATTAAAAGATTACCTTGAATATTCAATGTTTGGGATAATCATCATCTATCTATTATATGTATTATCGTTGTGTCAAAGTGTGTATATAATAGTGCTATGTCAAAATGTATATAGGCAGTGAATAAATGTTTTTCTTTCTTTCTTTCAATCTAGATATAAGGCGTTATATATTAAAATTCCAATCCCTTGAACAACGACAATACAAACGTGGAATCTTAGGAATAAACTAACCAGCTTGCTATACATATATTTATTATCTATGGGTGGCGCGTGACCCTTGCATCAAAAAGAGGTTGTTGTGCAACCTACCTCCTTGTTACCTCCTATTGTTTTCAACATGATAAACGGTCGTCGACATGATCTAAAAGAAGATCTCATATCTAATTCTCGGCATAAAGGGCCCTAAGTCGATTGCTTCACAGATAGAGACGTTAATAAACAACTGCGATAAAATCATCACAAAGCGCGTCTATTAATTATGCAATGTACCAAGAACTTATACGTGTCATCCATCTTATATAACACAGAAATGATGTGTGATAGGGCCTTTTATTCAATTAGTAGCATAAAATATATAAAACATTCAATTTTTAAACATTGATAATTTATGATTAGGTAACTAATACATTGTACAATAGTAGAAGATATTGGCCATAAGTGAGATTCATATTATGACCTTAGGATGTTGAAATATCGACTGTTGCCACTCAAACCTCTACCTACCACAATGTGGATACTGTTGTAATTAGGTTCATACTAGTAGACAGGGAAACTTAGGACATAGAAATTGCTATATCTATTTGCAGTATTTATGTATAAGTAGTGCTACTTTTCTGTAACTATACCAAAGATAAAAATGGACAAACTATAGTCTATGGTTTGTAGGCCGCACAAAATATAGGCTGGCGGAAAAAAGAGTTTTATGGCTTCCTATGAATTGGCCCGTGCCAAATTGCATGTGACAGAACTATATTTAGGTCGTACGTGATTATGACTCGATTCCAAGTTAATGTATCTATGGTGCTGGCTAAATCTGTACGTAGAACTAACCCAATTTTCCAGTTTAAACAACGGCGTCCTCGGTGTTATTGCCACCAACATAGTTGCCATTTATTCCCGATCAGATGTCGTTACGCGTTTATTGCTGCGCGGTTGTATTTGTGGGATCTGATTGCTTTTGAATTCGCATGTTTGGGAGGAAAGTTGAAAATTGTGGGTACTGGATAAGTAAAGTTGAAAACTGTGTGTAACATAAGTATGTTTGTATCTATATAATGGTCAGAGGTTATATTCTCCTATTTGGAGCAAAATAAGGTTCATTTTGCTAAATATACGGTCTAAAATTTGCCATAGAATGTAACTCTTTTACATATTATGCTGATTAATACTTATCCAGTGGTTTATTTAGGTTTACTCATACTCTTCTGTTTGAAGTTACATTAAATGCTCTTATATAATAAACATATTAGCCATAACTAAACAATACTTAGTACTTTTAAGCAAGTCATAATTAACTGCACTCTCAAGAGTAATTCCCTTTCCGATTCCATTCGCTTCTATGATAATTACTTTATGCAGGAATCATTAAAACCTTGCCTATGTTAATTCTGTTCATCTGTAAAAATAGATACTAATTAACACAGATAATAATAACTAGAGTTTATTCTTGTCGTTTAAAGGTCTTGTACAACAGTAAACACAGACGCAGTTTTATTAGTTCAACAACCTAATGATCGAATTAGTGATTTTTGCCTTTTGACCTATTTCCAATCGGATCGAACCTGTCGAACTCCCCTGAACTTGCACGTTGGTTCATAAAACCCACGAACATATGGCGCGAACACCGAGCTACGATACTAAAAAGAAACTAAAATCGCGGGGAGATAATTTTAATGTCGAGTGGAATTGAGTTTTATGTTTTATTGCGCGGATGCAGTGAATTATTACAGAGCTTATTTTTGTTTACTTTTATTATTAGAACGACGAAGTTGCGAGTGGTGAATGCTATTTTCAATAGGGCAGCATGAAACGTCACAGGACAGAAATAATGTAGCCGGAATAGACTTGTGAATGTCTGCCCACTTTACTTAGGAATTCCGCTCGAAATTCTCCGCGACAGTTTCTTTGACATGTGATGAAAATTGCGTCATAATGGTTAATTCTGTAAGTTCATTGCCATATTCAAAAAAATGTGACACGTCGCCAAATATTCTATTTCTTTTACATCTCTAGTTTTCGCAATTTTTCTCCCTTGATACTTGCATCAAAAATGTGTTATATATTATTATTGTAAGTATCTATAACTGTGTCTGTATTAAACTAACATGTTTTTGCAATATTTTTCCTCAATCAAAGATACTCTTAAACAGGATTCACTTATAAGATACCGCATCCATTTATTCGTACGTCTGCATTAGTTTTCTAATATGAGTTGGCAACAGTTCTATCTATGATAACAAGTCTATTCTATTTTGGTTCTATGGGCGGTTCGTGCTACACTGTTTAACTACGATTTTCACTATTTTTCATATAGATCTTTTTCTTACCATCGTTCGACAGACGTAGTTTTAAGACTGGAAAAGATTATTGTAATATAAATTTGATCCAAGTCAAAGATAAAATGCCGATTCAAATGATCAAACTTTAAAAAAAACATTTTCGTACTTACGTCTGAAATAATTTTTTATTATTATTATTATTATTAATTAAATGTTACGCATGGCGCCACAGAAATCACTAATCCCTATTTCGTGGGATACTGGTAAAGCACTTAATATTAATTGGATTTATTTATTGTGTTATCCACATACACACGTGTCCGTTATACTTTTACGTACATTGGCAAATCATACCATTATTGATGTATATTATTATTATGAATATGTTATTCATTTATGAATATTTGACTTGAGGAATTACTTTCTGAAAGGTTTTATGACTACATTTATGGCAAATCGTGATTATTTATAACACATCATCAAATTTGTATATGAATAACGAAATTGAGCGTATGAATAAATTATTAATACGGTTTTGGAAGATAGAGCCTTGAAACTTGAGATAATATACTGATAATGATGATTTCAAATCTATATAACCTAATCAACTCATTATCTTGTAAATGATTCGAATGTAAATTGCCTATCACAGACCCCAAAGAATCCGTTTAGAATTTAAATATTTTAAATAGTATCATGTCTTTTGATTACATGCTTACTAATTAACGATAATGAATGAATGACAGCACCAACATGTTAATAAGAGGCACTCCCTTTTCTATTTCCATCGCATCGTATGATAATTTGAGATAAGATAATTAACTAGATGATACTGATAAATGTTAATAATAAACTCGTTTATAGTTTACCAAATTAGAAGTTTAATAGAATGTGACCAATTGCCTAAATATTAGCATATTCTAGAAGCCGGATATGTTTAGTACCTTTGATTTCTGATATGGTCTTCAATCGTGACCTTTTGATCTATATCTTAATATACCAGTTGATAACAATACTATAGAAAAAGAAAGAAGTACCTTAGTATTAATTTAGTTAATGACATCAACACGCTTCACGTATTAACATTAGGTATACCGCGAATCCTTGATCAAGTCTTTGATAAAGGTCCTAATACAAGAATGGTAGTAAGTAGTAATTGGGAATATTAAGTAGGTATATTAGCATTACTAAGGCGACCTACACGGCGACGGTAGTCAAGCACTGGCCTTGAGAAGGTCGTTATCATACGATATGTACGAAACTTTGAATTATGAATGATGCCGGGTTTATCGCTCCGACCGCGTTGTCTATATTCATATACGTCTGTAATACCTAAGTGTTTTTGTGCCTAAGGTCTCTCAAATGATTAAAAGATGCATACGAGTAGCGGTTTTATAATACCTATATTTTTTATTTTGACCGTACTGTTAAAATTTGGAAATGTCATTTATAGGAGTAATTCTATTAGATCATTTTTATGTAGGGTTCTATTTTCAATAATAAATAAGTAAAGTTTAGTAAGTAAAGTTTAGATTCATGCACTAAGTGTTTTCACAAAAGAACTTGAATACATATTGAATATATATAAACCTAGAGAGTTTTCACAAAAGAGGTTGAATTTACGCCTATAAACTATAATATCTATGTTCCAGATCTTTGTCAAACTAGGATTAATCTGGCCATAGACTATAACAATGCCTATATAAGCTAGATAACATCTAAGAGATAACACTGTTGCCTAGAATCACGTCTAAAGTGTCCATTCACCTCTGATAAGAGATTAGTCATTTCTGTGCGTGGGGATCTTTTTTGTATGAGGTAAAAAGGGTTTTTTTACCGTATAAGCGTCACGACAGTAATCTGTTTTGACGTAGGTAGAAGTGTAGTAACTTGTAGGTAGATATTATGAAGATGGGTTACTGGTACCCAAATTAAGCAAGTAAGGAATGACAGAACAAGGGAAATATTTTATGTGTTTGACTAACCTCTAAAAACCGCGTCTAATTTGTAAGTTTTATCATAATATTTAAAGACATTTCACACGTCCAAATCAATCTAGTAAAAAACTCAATAAAAAACGTCTTAAGGTTCTTAACACGTACCTGCAGTACCAATAATCATTGTTTGCTCAACCAATAATGTTCAATAAGCAAAAAACAACCCGATGACAGGTCGTTCTAATCTGACAGTTTAATTTGCATTAAAAGCTTTTTTTGCTCCTGCTATTTAAACCACTCAGTATCGAATCGTGAAGTGGAACAATATCGAACATCGTTCGACAGCACTGACATTCGAGTTACACGATGTACTAAATGTAATGGTGGAACATATGTTTAGTTTTTTTCTCTAGAAGGGTTATTCTGTCAAAATAAGATAATTTGTGTCTGAAATATGATAAACAAATGCAATACAACTTTTTGTAAAATTTCTAATTAAAAAGAGTAAATAAGTATATGCTATTTACTAATCATATAATAAGTTCATTCCCTTCTAATATAAGGCAGCTTAGAGGAATAAAATTACTTTGCATTAAAAAAATTACAAACTATCATACGAAAAATAAAATCAGTAATAATCAAACCTGTGCCATTTTTATAAAATAAGCACTTCTTCTACTTATATTAAATAGATATTACCAGATTTAGTATTTCATAATTTAATCTTACTAAAACCTAGATTTATTTGTCTTATCGCATTCTTTAATATCAAACGTTTTCGCTAATCGGTCTTGAATAAATATTTGAAGAGCTTAAAAGTAAAAGTCGTAATTTACTGGTTTGATGCGACCTATGCCAATATTAGTGTTTGCTTTGAGTAAATAAGTTTCCAACAGTTATGACACTAAAACACTTCAAAGCTAGTTTTGAGAATCGTCGTTAGCATTTTATTCATGCTATAACACTTGACCGACAAGTCTAAAACTTCACCACAATATTCGCGAGAAAATTTGTGCTTTGGTCAATTAAATAGGTCAGTTATATTGCAAAAACGCAACGCTCTTGAATAATTTCAATTTTGTTTACACTTACAAAATTATCTATAAACATCTAAACCAAACTTGAATTTGAGAGAGGCAGACTTGAGTTGTGTATTGTCATTTTTTATTTCTAACTATGTCTGTATGAAGAATAAAAGACCTACGCTATCACCTTGTAGAGTTAAAAAATATAAAAAAATTGTATGACTATGATTTGCTATGTAACATATTATACTTTTTCCTTAATTTTAACTATAGTGATATTGGCTATACATAATTTTGAATACGAATTCGCGAATAAACATCATTGAAAATAAGCCGTAACGAATCGAGTTTTACGTTATTTTAACCACCATTATATTATGCAAAGTGTATTATTACAAACTGTAAAGTGCTCGTAAGTATAATAAGATGAACCTAGAAAAGGGTGAGATTATCCCAACTGGCGATGCTCCAAAAATATGATTGTTAAAATTCAGAAACAACTGTCATCATTGAATAGATTTGTAGTGCGGTTAAAGCGTTGAAAAGCGTATGAATCACGTGTTCTATTTAAGTTTTCTTTAGTTTATTTTTATTACTATGGGGTAATGCGAGTAATAATTCGTACAAATTTTTACTATCGCTCTATATTACTGAAAACACACTTGTATAAAACTATTAAAATACAGTTCTTTGAACCGTTTTACACATTTTGAAGTAATTTATCTGTCTGGAATGAACGGATAGGATTTAATGCAATCTACCACATGCACGTAGTGAGGATTATTGAGTAATTTTAATGGTTGAAGGGGAGTTTTGGCACCCTGTCAACAATTTCTATCAGAGCAATTCCTAGTATACTCGTATATCAAATGTGTCTTGAAATGACACGCCTCTAATGTCCACCTCTTATATTAGAGGAATTATGTTTGTTTAAAATAAGTCAACAGCCAATATTACGGGTTATACGAGTACATACTTTAGCAGCTAAAAAATGCTTTCAGAGGTGGAGTGTCAATTATTAACTAATCATAAGGGGCTCTTTGTTCACTCGGTCACTTTTGCCCTGATGATTAAGTATCAAATGTGACAGGAGATGAACCATGCCACCGTATTCAAACACAGACAGAACTCACTATATTTCTAGAAACAGGTTTCCTCAAGACGTTTTCCTGCACTAAAATTCGGGATTATCAACCTATTAATTAAAACCATATGATCTGTAGTTTTCCTCTAACCTCGCTTTCCAGGAACGCAGACTTTATTACTCCAGTTTGAACTGATTCCCTGCAAAAGCATCGTAAAAGCGTATATTTTTCGCTATTTAGGTACTGCCATTTCGCATATGCGCGGAAGCAGTGAGGGTAATTAACGCGAGTGTTAATGTTTCCCTGGTCGTCAAGTGTTTTGCTTAATGAGCTTTATATGGCCGAATTCCGTTCCTCACTTTGCCTAGGTTATTGGAATATCAATGTAAGGAACGCTAAGATATTAGTAGTAGATAGCTAGTCTAAGGATTAATATACAATGTAACCATGTGTTTACTCTTACAGAAAGTTATAAGGTTATTTAGTTATGTTACCATGTTCTGAGCCTTATTGTCCATCCAATATATAACATTCAAATGAGTGTCGTTTACAACTAAAGGGTCATTAAGGCCAACTTACATTAAATATATAAAATTAAAATGTATGCCAAAGAGCTGAAGTTTTACTCATTTTAGAGATTCAATAATTACTAATGTATGTTGTTAGTCAAATACTTTACATGAATACGATTTTCTCACGTAGAAATAAAGCTCGCAAACATATCGGGCAGTGGCTGCCAAACATCATTTCAATTGTACACCACATGGATATGCAGTTTCTATTTTGTTTGTACAGCAGGGTAAACATTTTGAATAGATCAAAGGGCGTGATTTTAATGAATCCTAGTCAGTGGAAACTATAAGGAAATCCAGAAATAGTCGACAGTACTTGCTTGTTCATACTCCTTAAGTGACATAAGGTTATTAAAACGAATATTTTATTAAAGGACGGAGTTTTGTGGTGATTTATTACTTTATTTTATTTAAACAAATGAATATTCTTTCCAAATTGACGTTACATTAGTCGAATAAGTATTTATTACCTATTTTAAAACGATTTGCTTGTTAAAATCACAAATATCCCTATTTATTACTCAACTTTGTCCTCTGAAAATAAATAAACATCGCTAAACACAATTACATCTTATAAGCCTTAAGCTTCTATTACAGTAACATAACCAAACATTTGATTATATTATATTATTTTGCAAAAAAACGATACGATAAATACTCATTAAACTGTATATCGATTACTCTGTTAAACTTGAGCAAACTATACTTGATCAAGTGCCCTTTAAGTAGCACGGCGGCCATTAATCTGACAAAGATTTAGCATTCCTCCTTAACTATTAGCCGGCAAACATCACGTGGTTATCTTGGGCCGGAGGAAAATAAATAATCGGAGGTAACCCGCCTACGGTGCGCCAGATATCGGGATAGGATCTGTCATAGGGACTCAAGGGTAAGAATTGTTAGATGGGCCTTAAAAATAAGTATTGTGTTGATAAGAATATAAAAAATTATTACAAATGCATGGAAAAAATGTATACATATGTTATATATATGTCATATGGAACGAAATTTAAAGGGCTTCGAAGAGGTAAATGTTAGTTAAAATTTCTTAATGTATTTATTGTATATAGTAGGTCACGTGACTTAAAAGCCTACGAAGTTGATGTGTTAATAGTAAGAATCTTAAATTAAGTTTGGTATCCTTCAGGACTCGTGAGGGATTATAATTTTATAGGTGATAATGTGTATAAAAACAACTTTAAATGTATTTTATTTAAAGCGATTAAGATACATCAGTATTAGAATAACATTATAATTCTGCCTCTTATTTAAATTATTCATGACTACATCCTGAATTTTAATGAAATCACATTGAACGTAATTTCAGTGTGCATATTTTAAAAATCAATAAGAATTGACGAGTGCTACTTTTATTTACCAACGAGGCCCTCTATTGTTCTTTTCACGAAAGTGTTTCATTAAATCAGTGCGCAGTTGCTTCAAGCTTTCCTTTGCGACGCGGGTGGACAGATTAATGGGGTCATCCTTGACACCTACGCTCCCATCTCAGCGGTATATTGCGAAGGAAACCGGTTCCTACTTTTTGCCAACAGCCTAGTTTTAAAGGAGGCTTTACACTGGAGACAATCTATTCTATGGTGTACATACAATTCTACGTAGTTTAGTTGTTTGGGGCTTGACACTGTATTAGTGGGTACAGGGTTCAAATCCCACTTGAGCATGTAGCAATGGAAATTTCTATGTACAGTTTTGTAATAAAAAATACATTTACGAAATGCATCGAATATTACGGTGAAGGAAAACATCATGAGGAAACCTACCTTTTCTCTTAATAGTCAGTGCTTATATGTATATGGCGACATGGCTTACCACCAGTCACATTGAGTTACTACATTCGCGATTTAGGAGAAGGTCACCTGAACCTCTGACTACCCCGCAAGAGTAATTATAATAATGGTCGTGAACGCGTTTGTCTTTTTGTCTAATATTAATAATATAAGATGATGTTATTTGGACTTCAATTTGATCAAACCCCAATTTTCCTATAACTATAATTAAAACATAGTTTAGCATTGTCTACAGCAGAGCAAGAAACTCATTAACCTCGGCTACGGTTTTCATATAAAATGAAGATTATCCCATTACGAATGGAAATATGTGAACTCGTAAATTTTTATGAGAAAATGTTGGCGGCATTTTCTATAGTATAATCCTTCTTATTGATTTAACGTACAATTCGGTATTAATTACTAAATCTAAAGCCAATTTATGTACTGGTTAGAAAATAACCATATATGTTTATATATTTTTCTTTAATTAAGTTTTATCACAGTGTTTATTGATCAAACTATAATATAACGACGTATGATTAGCATGTATGAGAAGGTTAATGCGTGTGAGGGAAGCAAGAAAGATTTATCGATATCTTTTCAGGTGGCGATCGATAGTCTGCCTATCCCGGGGACGTAGAGGCGTTAATATATCTATGTATTAGTAGCATATTCATTTTACTACATAGAAACAGTGACTATCCCTTATCAATATTATTTTATGTGTCGTATATAAACGTCAGGCAAGATAAGTTAAACTTTGCCCAGGTAATATATTATCTAGCTTCCAAGAATAATGAACATTGCAGTTTCCACAGAATACTGATTATATAGACTTGTTTTCATGCACAGAAATAAATATGTTTTCATTGATTTACAGTTTTGATCTATGATCTATGTTACATAAATAGATATAAAAGTCATTCAAGTGATATTTCCACTCCTTTAGATATAGTTTTAGCCTATATATCAATGTACATTTGAGATAAGGTATCACTTCCCTTGTCTTACTACACAAGGGTTAGCAGAGATCACAGTTCCCATTTTCCAGTTTATGCAAACCTAAATCCTAGCAAATCGCTTTCACGTTATTGAGGTGTATAGCCTTCTTATACACCAATTACATATTGATCATAAATAATCCCTTTTTTCTTTACATTATGAGCCAAAACCTAGCAAATTATTATCATCTCTAATTAAAGTCTCTCTTCTTTGATTTCTCGGTCAATTGTATGTGGGTTATTAACCAATGACGAATTACCTAAGTGGACACCTGTTAACAGACTATGTGAATGGAATCGTGCTAACTCACTATGACTGTTTATTTACATTGCATACTTATCAGCATCAATTAATCAGTGATTGATTTCATCGTGATTATTGCTTATCTTGTTAGATTTAATTGAGAATCTTATCCATATAGTATAGATAATAATATTAGACTGAAGACTATAGAAATGAGTCAAAGCTTTGATTATAAATAGACTTCCGTTGTCTATTAATCTGAACGGAAGTCATATGTTTTATATTTACGGTATGAATATTAGTTCTGTACTTATGATGTACGTAGTGAAATAATTCATCAATGAATTAAACTTCGTATTTATCTATTCACTCATGATTTAATTTAAGAACGAATTTTAAAGGATGTATTATCTAACTGCACGATTACTCCGCTTTGTAACGAAATTTGGGAATAGGTATACTTATAGTTCTATTAGATGATCAATGGCCAGGAAAACTGTCACCAACTCTCCATATAAATATCATCACAACCTCATGATTTATTTTAAACGTAACCAATCACTTTTCATGTTTCAGAAGTTCTGTCCACCCCGAAAGGAACTTGAATGTATATGAATGAATTTAAAGAATGAAATTAAAGGAACTGAATGTATGTATATGTATGAATTGCCAAATCCGACAAGCCTACCCGTCATATGTTTGCAAACTTGAATGTGCTAATGACATTTTATCTGGCAGCCCAATTAATGCCACGGACACTTGACATCACTCACTGTTAGCACAGCTAACGGCGGATTCACACGTAACACTTTATAATTTTTACATATACATTCACGTCCTTTAATCACTGTATGAAGTGGTCAGAATATTAGAGACCCAATGCCTTGTAGGTTAATCCCTTACTGATTGCATAGATACCAAGATAGATAGATTGCATGTTGGAGAGATTGGACTATGGATACATAATAACTTCTTGCTCACTTATATATAGAATTAGGATCATAATAGCATAATTATAGAACATTAGTGACAGGTCGCAACCCATCGTACACAATATTTTATTGATCACAATCCCTTAGTCGCCTCCTATGACTTGTCAGGAAGAACGGTAGCTAGTTAACATTAAAATCACTTCCCAGACTAGCAAGGTAGATAAGTAATGTCATACTTTATAAAACACTTCAATAGAAGTGGCTCTACAGTGAATAGAGGTCAATGGAAAGTGGTCAGACGCGATTCTAGTAGTTATTTGACTCTTCACGAAGATTATATAATCATCACAATATCTTGGATGTCAAACGGAGTAACATAGATCAACATGTCGAGAATAGAACTGACTATGATATGATATTTAGTAGAATACAAAATAAGAAATAATTCTCGCAATTATTATATGAATTATATTAGAATACTTTTTCATCTGACTGAATTTTACCTGAAATTTAAGACATCTTACAAAATAATTTTGAATGGAGTTCTATTCTTACCTCTTCTAAAAACAACTCATAATATAATATAGTTTTGAAGTTCGATCATATACACCATATGATGCCTGATTCAGTTGTAAGGGTCAATAAAGTAAAGTCAATTAATGAAGAAATCTTAGAGTTCATTGATACAATTATCCCATTGAAAACCTTCGTCAGTATGAATAGATGGTTTTTTCTAGTCTTCTTTTTGTGTTTGCTTGTCCATCAAATGTTAATCTATTACATGAACATAATACTTATGGAAAATATTTTACGTTTTTTTGTCATAAACGTTCGTATATTAATTATATTCACATTATACAATAACTTTACGATGGTATAGGCTAAAACATTACACAACTAAGCACCAGTTTTGCCAAACTCTTGATACATAGATTATGACCAGATATTAACTGCCAAACACATTTGAAGAGGTATATGTATATCAATGAAGCGAAACTGGCTTTTCAGGATCCTGACAAATGGGAATCCGTGATCTCTACCTACCCTTCTGATGTGTATGTATGTATGCTTTCGATAGCAAACTCAAATGTTCAAAAAATACCTGTTCAATAGTAAATAAAAAGACAAACGCTCCTACGAACATTAACCCTTGAGATAGTCAGAGGTTCGGATGTCTTTAATAGTTAAGCCTGAGTAGTATACCACATAATTACATAACGAATACAGGATTTACGGAGAGATATTCGTAAGTGATTGTACCGAAAGTGAATGTTTGTTATTGCGTGGAATCTGACTTTTGACTCTTGGCTTCAACC